>WWET01002723.1:138806-174852 GCA_011038615.1 Limnodynastes dumerilii | reverse complement strand
TCAGGGAATATTTAAATGAGAAAACCGAACATTTTCTCATTTAAATATCCTGGCACACCCCCTTTGCAGTCGGAATCGGATGCAGGCGGATACCATAAAATCCGCCAGCAATCCGACTTCCTTCCGCATGTAGCGCATGCGCAGACCTTTCAACAAACATCGCATCCGTGTGAAATTCACATGGATGCGATACTCTGAATCAGCCCCTATATCACCAAAACCCAGTGTAGCAAACATGAGTCCAGATATAGATAGCAGACATCATGATGCCAGACCAGTTTAATAAGTCTGGATGCAAATGAATTTCCAAATAATTGAATTTAAACATCAGCTAGCCGCGGTGGCAGACTCATACCTCTCCTAACGTGGCAGATGTTAGTACCAAAGGGAATTATTAGCTAAAAATTAAGCCTCCAAAAATCCAGGCACATTTTGTTCCTGTGGTTTATTCTGAAATTGAAATCCATTATTTTATCGCAATAGCAGGTTCAGTCTGCCTCGCCGTAACAATGACTTAGAAGGGTTAACACACGCTTTTATTCTTCTAAATAGAAGAAATGTGTAAAGAGTGGCATTGCCCCGTGATGCAGCCGAGTGCACCCGCTCTGGAATCCAGCACGCTAAGCAAAAGCGGAAAGAATGAAACATGAATCAGACAAGCAGGGAGCAAAGACAATGAAAGAAGTAGGACACGCACAGAGCTAAGGAGAAAATCTCAATTAATTTGGATAATACTTTAGTATTAGTAGTTTGTACAGGGAGCAGGGGTTTAGGAATGAATGTTTTAAAGTGAGATCCGTTTGAAGCCTAAGAGGATTTAAAGTAGTTCTGAAAAGAGCCAAGAAACGTCTTCACTGCTGGAAGCGGGTTCCACTTATGTAACGCTCCTAAATTCCATTAACCCTTTGCACAAGGTAAAATAGAGCCTTAAGTGGGTTTGCTATGATGATTACATGCAATAACTATCAGCAATTGGACATATTTATTCTGTTTATACGGTGTATTACTCAGGATAAACCGCATTTGCCCTGTGCTGAATTTGTCACCCAGTGGAACGTATCTATAAATGTTCCCAGTGATGTCTACCAACACTACAAAGAAGGAACTTATCACCACTATTATCAGCTTTTTAATGGACAATTTGGCAAAATGTGAGCAGAGGTTTTTCTGAAATGGTTGGTAAACACTTAAAACTCAAAGTGTATTGATGCAACCCAGAAAGGTTTCTGCTGTGTTTTATTTTCTATTTTTATTGTTTAATTATCTGATGCTGTAGACTTTAAACATTACTCTTTATTATACCACTGCAAAGCCAAGCACACAAACACACACCAAATATAAAAATAACAAGACACACACAAAACAACCTTTTTTTTTTGTTTTTTTACTTAAAGTGGTTTGATTTTAATTTGGAAAGGTCAGCAGACCCAAATTTTAAACAATTCAACTTTAATTTGAAGAGTAGTTATTTATCATAATCTTAACATAATTATTTATTCTTCATTTATCTGCAATCAGTGATGAATGAATACATTGGGATTTGAAATTGCAAGGCCTTGATATTTAAACATTTGTGTGAATGATCTGCTGACTACTCCACTCACACTAAGGGACTTGCGTCTCCCCATTACCAATTTACTCCCAGTACTACCATCATGTGCCTCCAGCACCTCCCCACCAGTACTCCTATCATGTGCTTCCAGCCTCCACCAGTACTCCCATCATGGGCCTTCAGCAACCCCAGTACTCCCATCATATGCATTCAGCCTCCCCCAGTACTACCATTATGTGCCTCCAGCCTCCCCCAGTACTAACACCATGTGGCTCCAGGATCACCTCCCCCCAGGTTTTCTTACCTTACCTGTGTCCTCCGAAGTCCCATTGTGGCTGAGACTTGCAATGGAAATGAAGTCCCGAGGTCACAGGTTTCCTAGCAACCAGCCAGCTCTCATTTTAAAAGCATCCACCTACAGTCTGTCTCCAGACCAGCACTGCACTAGGCAACACTATCTCTTAGCCACAGGTGGCGTCGCCCCCCTTTGGCTGGTGCCCCTGGTGGGTGCCATCCTGGCCAAGGGGTAGATATACCTCTGCCGATAGTCACAGACTGCCTTAACTTTTCGGACTCGTGTGAACATAAAATGGCAATAACCTACTAGAGAAAAATCTGGAGGAAACCCCTGCAGACAAAGGAAGAACATAGAAACCATAAGGCCTTTTTTGGGAATTGAACTCATGACCTCAGCATTCGGAGTCTGAACTGATAACCACATGAACCATGTGGTGATTCTGATGTTAATGTCAATAAATCAGTAAAATACATATAATTTAGGAGCTATATGTTATCAAGATGGTCACATATTATTATTATTATTATTATTATTATTTTTATAGTGTATTTATAAGGTGCCACAAGGTGTCCGCAGTGCCGTACAAAATACAACAAAATACAGTACAAATATACAATGTAGGGATGGACAGCATAGTATATATTAAATACAAATATAAACATGACTCTAAAAATATCACAGAAATACAATAAAGGGAATCAAGCACAGAACGAAAGGCAAAATGTGAGCTGTCAAGCTTGGAAGATCAGGGAGCAGGGGATAGAGCGCAGTGAGAGGCTGAGAGGGAGCCACCAGGTGGGGATGGGGTAAAAGTGTAGCAGAGAGTGATCAGAGGGTACAAAGTGAGGGGGGAGTGGTGGAGGAAGGAACAACACTAGGGTGGAGGGCCCTGCTCACATGAGCTAACACACTATGTGGGAGGGATGAACTTACAGAAGACATAAGGAGGGGGAAGGAAGTGGACTGCTGGTGTAAGCGGAGGAGAGTGGGAAGGAAGAGAAGAGATAGATGAAGGAAGGATGCAGTGAGGATGTTAAGTGGAGGGAGGGGTAGGTTAGCCTGAACAGGTGAGTTTTGAGTGAATGCTTGAAGACCTGCAATGTGGGGGAGAGTCTGACTGAAGAAGGGAGGTCATTCCAGTGCCGAGGTGCAGCACGGGAGAAGTCCTGGATACAGGCGTGAGATGTGTTGATCAGTAAAGGGGTTAGACAGTGCTGGTTAGCAGAACGGAGAGGGCAGGGGTGCCACAGAAGGGATGTGCATGTTGATGAGGGAAGAGAGGTAGGGACCAGTGGATGAGCTGATGACCTTAAAGGTGAGGGTAAGGAGTTTAAAGAGAGGTTTGAAGCGGACAGAAAGCCAGTGGAGGGTTCTGACATAAAGGAGAAGCTGAGGTAGAGCGGTGTTAGAGGAAGATGAGCTTGGATGTGATGCAACATCATTGTTTTCATATAATAAAATGGTGTTTCTGCATAGGACGCTACTGCTTCACATATATATGTATTATTCAGGGGAGTCAAAATTCATCTGTAGCAAACAGTATTAGAGTTGAGAGGTGGTGTTTCCCAGCCCAAGTCTAAATAACAGTGTAAAAGTATTCTCCCTGCATCCATAGAATAACAATAAATTGATTCCCCCTTAAATCAACATGGTTTTGCCCAGGTGAAACTTTCCTCTATTGTTTTAAAACTCAGAATCTGGTCCCATACCTTCAACTGCTTTTTAACTATTTGTTTCTAGCACACTTTTTTTTTTTAACTACACCTAGCAAAATAATTATTTTTAATGTACTATGCTATGGTCTGTTGTTTTCACCTTTTCTCCATTTACGGGTGGAAGTGCTTACTTTAAGTCCCATTGATATATACACATTTTTTATTTATATATTTTTTGTAACAAATATACATTGAATGTGGTTATCTCTTTTTTACTTTTTCCCCCTTAACCGTTACAAAGTTGGATGCACTGTGTGTGTTTAATAAAAGTAATGTATATAATAACTGCGTTGGTGTATAATCCCTTATTTAGTAAAAATGCAAACAGATTTTTACAGTTTAAATATGTTTTGACTGAATGATTACATAAACAATGAAGAAACAACCAGCATAAAATATATATACTTATTTTTTTGTTTTAATACACTAGATGCCTAACAGTGGCCATAACTAATCCTCCACTATTACAAGTACTCTGCTCTACAAATACTTATTTACATGTCTTCCTTTCTCTGTCCTGTTTCACATCTTTCTCCTCAACTGCTCTGTTCACTTTATTTCCACTCTGCCTTACTCTTGACAATAGTTTATTAAAAAAAAAAAAAAAAATGAAGTAATATAATGATTTTTTAAACTTGTTGCTTTCTTTAGCCATGTCATCAGTCAGACAGATTTGATACATTAATATCTATTTGCAGTTGAAGAGACAGTACAAAAAATATGTCCACCACATATACATATAATATGTAGCTCACCATCTCCTCACCTCCTCGCTGTCCTCCAGGCTCCCGTGCAGCAGCTCCCACACAGCTCACCCTCAGCCCTGAAATGTCTCACGAGTTTTATGATGTCATTAATCTCGTGAGACCTTATCAGCTCCGCGGCACCGGACAGCACAGGAACGGCCTGTGCAGAACGTATTTTTTTTATTTATTTTAAAGCTTAGTTTAGCATTCAGCTTCAGTACCTGTGCTATGCGGATGCCACGGCTGTAACACCCCTCCAACCCCCACAGAACCTTTTCTCTTACTATTCCAGTTGTTCAGCAACTGCAGCACTTCTCAACTTTTGTCTTCAGCAGCGCTGTGACCGGCCCTGCAAACCACCGACCCATCTGACATTTGCCAGAAATGCCAGATGGCCAGTCCGGCCCTGGATGGCAGGAGGACATCCAGGATGAAATGGCAGAAAGACATTCAGTTACTCAGGCTGGCACGATTGATGATAGATCTAGGGAGGATAAGTAGATTTGTGTATCATCTTCATAGAGATGATACTGAAAACCATATGACTTTATGAGTTGTACAAGTGAAGAGGTATAGATAGAAAAGAGTAATGGACTCAAGACTGAGCCTTGTGGTACTCCAACTGATAGTGGAAGGGCCGGAGATGTATTTTCAGAAAAGGGAAAACTGATATATATACCATATATATCCTGCATTAGGTCACCAGCGTCTGATTGTGAGCCTTATGAGGTCAAAAAAGCAAGAGAAATCTATCAGAAATATGGATCTGGATCATCCTCCACTGATTTTGCTTTTGATTTACATAACACAACTTCAAACATGGGAGCCACACTGTTGCGCTGTTTAAAGGATGATGTCTTTTCCATGCACTTATCAAATTACCTACAGGTAAGCACAGTGGTTTTGTACAAATGAAAATTACATTAAAAAAAATAATTTTAGTGAACGCTACCGTTTGTATCACATATTGAAAATGATTTATATGATACCTGGAATTTTAATATATGGAATACATAGAAATATATAGATATATACAATGTGTACAGTAACCTTTCTTCAATCAGTGCTTAATAAAGTTTAGTATTTCAAAATGTTATAGAAGAAAGGCTATCAGCTAACGCCCTCACCATTTTGTATGTAGATAGATTGAAAAATAGATAGAGAAATAGAGTAGATATATGTATAATTCACTATTTAGACACAATACAGCAGTGAGACCAGTGAACTTGTAGGGGAGGGGAATTGCATGATTGCAGCCAGTATGTTGCTGATAGAAAACTAAATTTTTTGCAGCTTACTCCCTGGAAAAGATTGCTCCAGAATGCCAGTGCTATATATAAAGTCAGGGTTACCTATAGTTTAAGCGATATTGAACAATACATTTGGTAAAATCTTCCAAAAAATGTTTTAACGTCATTATGGGGTATTGTGTGTAGAATTTTGAGAGAAAATTTTTTTTTTTCTATTTTGGAATAAGGCTGTAACATAAAAAAATGTGCTAAAAGTGAAGCGCTGTGAATACTTTCCGGATGCACTGTGCATAAATTCTAGCTTTTATTTTAAAATAGCTAGTGTGGTTCTATTTTAGAGCAGCCCTGGGAATCAATTAATGCCATGCTACAATTACGCCATTGATGTACCGGAGACTGATGATGTGTACCTGCAGAATATAGGAAAACATTCAGTAGGTAAGCAATTTTCCATGACGCCATTTCTATAGACACCCATACCACCTAACAGTTCACTTACAAGCCTACCAAGACTGGCTGAATACACACTATACAAGACTGAAAAAATAAATTGTTTTATCTACAACAATAGCAATATAGATACAACACTAAACTATATATTGGTGAGAACCAGTCAGAGTTTACTTGTTCTTTAAATACAATATTTGAGATGTTTTTTAGATTAATTTATCCAAACAAGTAATGACAAATGCTAACAGTGTTTATGCTAATCATATCCATGTATTCAAGTAAACATTAACAAGATGATATGCCAGTTATCTGCCACAAATAGCAATAAAAAGAAACTCCCAAAAGGTGCTAAGTTAAAGAACATTAGCAATATTGTGCCATTGCTTTTTTCTGCTATTTGTAAATTCATAAAAAGAGCCATTTCTAGACTTAGCAGAGCCCAGGGTAGAAATTTGATAGAGGGGGATCCCTGCTGGGTGTACTTGGCCATAGAAAAAATAGAAAAAGACATTGCTGGACTGAATAAATCCATTAATATTCTTATAATAAAAAGGTAGGTGGGGGGAGGGAGGGTAACGAGGCTAGGAGGGCGGCGTTAGCGAAGTAATGCCGCCGTCCCAGCGTATTAACACTCGCTTACGCCGGCTGAAGTTAAGGTAGCCTTCAGGTGGCGTAAGCGAGTGTTAATATGCTGGGGCAAGGGGTAGTGTCGAGGGAGTGCAGCGATGGTACGCTGAGTGTTAGAACACTCAGTGTACCATCATAGCTCTGGATCAGGCCCTGTTGCTCAGGTTCACTGTGTATGCCAGGTATAAGACCATAAGGTGGCATTTTTATATCTTCTCTTGGAAAAAAATACAATCGATTTTAGCAAATCAAAGCCAGTCAAAAGTTTGTGGTTAAAACTTTAATGTGGAAAAGCATTTAGCTTCTTCTGGCTTTGTCTGGTGCAATTGAATATCCTCCTTAATATGAAAAGCATTCAGATGTTCTAATACTATTTTCTCATTAAGCTTTAGAGCTCGGGCCACAGCCTCAAGGAGTGATCAGGGCAGATGTGCTGATTAGGATGAGAGAGCTTGTGAATCGTGGCTTGGACTTCATTGACCTTTTTAATCAAGGTAAAAATATGTCTCGTAAAATAATGAATGCTTCTTCCTACAATCAGCTTTCTGTTAAATTGCTTGACATCTATGTAATTCCTGACTTTAGTTATATTGAATGAATAGCATACACTTTTAATTTTTGAGGTTTGTTTTTCCCTAAAACTTACAAGAAACTTTTTATTATACCACCCCTTTACGTTCCATACTTATTATGGACCAAAAGAGCTGATGGCACTATGTTTGTCCCTCCGCACATAGGGCCTCATTCATTAAAGACGATTTCTCCTAAATCGCCTCAAATCGCGTGATTTGGAGCTTAAAAATCGCCAAACTGGATTCATTAAGCTCCAAATCACAGGATTTGGAATCGCCAGTGTTTACATCGCGATCCCGATTTTTTTTAATGTTAAACATATTTCAATTGCTATTCATTAAAGACCATTTCACCAAATCGCGGTGAAATCGCCTTTAAATCACAAAAAATAAAATCGCAGCCAGAGAGGTGTGATTTCATTTTTTGAGCCGATCGCGCCCACCAAAAACACATGTCCATATAACAGACATGTGTTTTTGTGTGTGTAAAAACCTAAGCGCTGCAAGCTGTAGCCATCCGGTCACTAGGGGGCGCTGTTTTTATACTACAGGTGACGTCACCAATGTAACTGATGTCACCTGTAGTATAAAAACAGCGCCCCCTAGTGACCTGATTGTCATAAGAAGGAGCCGCGATGGAGTAAGGAAGATCTTCTGCTTTGTGCTAACTGGAGAAGAGGATCCAAGCTGCAAGAAGACATCTGAAAGAGAACATTTGAAGGCTTCTCAAGATGCGGACATCAAATGGTGAGTGTTAAAATATTTTTTTATATTTTATACACACGATACATTGCACACACTTCACTTACATTAGGAGAGATGATCACCTAAGGTAAGTGCACTCATGTAGGGGACATTGTTAGTTAGGAAAATATATTTGTTACATGCATACTTTATTTTAGCAATGTAGGGGTTAATGTATGTCTTGCGGTTTTTTTTTTTGTTTTTTTTTACACTGTACACGCAGCGCTGCATGATTACAACTGTAACCATGTTGTGCTGATAGAATTACAAGGATCAGCTTTGCTGATCCTTGTAGTTCCATCAGTACAGCATGGCTACGGCCTGCAGCCATGCAGCACTTAGGTTTGTTTCAATGTCAGGCGATTTGCCGCCATTAGTTAAAGGGCTAATCGCGGTGGTTTTCTAATGAAAATCACCGCGATTAAGCCCTTTAAACATCGCGGAGCATCGCCTGTGTTTGAAACAAATCGCGTGTTAATGAATTAGAATTTTTTTTTTAAATCGAGGCAAAACCGCTGCGATGGGCCGCGATGTCAAATCGCATAAAAAAAACGCGTTTAATGTGCCAGATGGGATCCAGTCCTAAAAGTTTACATATTGCAAGGAATATTTGGTGGTTACAGGCTGGGTGATGCTATTTGGCTACCTGCGCTAGATCTGGAGTCAGCACACTTTCCTGATGATGAAAAAAAGGCATGATCATTATTATTATTGTTTATTTATAAGGTGTCTGCAGCACCGTACAGAATACAACAAAATACAGAACAGATATACAGGGTAGGGATGGACAGCATAGTACATATTAAAATACATTATAAATATAAAAATATCACAAAAATATCACAATAAATTTAAGCAAGCACAGACAGCATGGCAAAATGTGAAGTATCAAGCTTGGAAGATCAGGGAGCAGGGGATAGAGCTCAATGAGAGGTTGAGAGGGAGCCACCAGGTGAGGATGGGGTAAAAGGGTAGCAAAGGGGGACAAGAGGGTACGAAGTGAGGGGGGGTGGTGGAAGAGGGAACAACACTAGCATGGAGGGCCCTGCTCATGTGAGGGATGAACTTACAGAAGACATGAGGAGGTGGAAGGAAGTGGACTGCTGGTGCGAGCGGAGGAGGGGGAATGAAGGAAAATAAGGGATAGATGTAGGATACAGTGAGGATGTTAACTGGAAGAGGGGTAGGCTAGCCTGAATAAGTGCGTTTTGAGTGAACGATTGAAGAACTGCAATATGGAGGAGAGTCTGACTAAAGAAGGGAGGTCATTCCAGTGCAGAGGTGCAGCACAGGAGAAGACCTGTATACGGGCGAGAGATGTGGTGATAAGTAAGGAGGTCAGTCAGCGCTGGTTTGCAGAAAGTTGTGTATATGTTGATAGGGAAGAGAGGTAGTGAGCAGTGGACGAGAAGGTGGCCTTAAAGGTAAGCGTAAGGAGTTTAAAGAGAGGTCTGAAGCGGACAGGAAGCCAGTGGAGGGTTTGACATAAAGGAGAGGCCGAGGTAGAGTGGCGTGAGATGAAGATGAGCCTGTAAGCAGCATTGAGTATAGATTGAAGGGGGGCAAGAGACCAACGAGGAGGAGGTTTTAGTAGTCGAGGAGTGATATGACTAGAGAGTGGATGAGGGTTTTTGTAGCTTCATTGGTGAGGAAGGGTCGAATGCGTGCAATTTTGTGTTGGTGGAAATGACAAGAATGAGAGAGGGCACGGATGTGTGGTATAAAGGAAAGTGAGGAGTCAAGGATGACACCTAGGAAGCCAACTTGGAGGGATGAGGAGACAGAGGTATCACCAATGGTAATGGTGATGGAGAGGGGGAGGAAATCCTAGGGGGAGGAGAAACAATAATTTCCATTTTGTCCATATTCAGCTTGAGGAAGTGTTTGGCCATCCATGTGGATAGGGTCGCAAGGCACTCAGAAATCATGCCTATCTCAGAGGGAAGCCCTGTCTACAGCACAGTGGGTTTGTGACAAGAGACCTCTATGTGGTATGAGAGCTTGAAGAGGTCCAAGAATGGGCAATTGATCCTTATTTGGGATTGTGAGAAGATTCTCATGTAGGAGAGTAAAGACCATGTGTATTTTCAATAAATATTATTTGTATATATAGATACAAATCTAGATTTAATTTAGAATAAACTCGATGGAACATTTTGCACAATTAATGATGTCATTACCCTTAGTCAGGCACATCTACTCAATGCAATATAAAGTAAAGAAATCTGGTTGACATTTATTTTGGAAAGCTAAAAAATCAAGGTGTTTTGGAGATGCGATAGCTTTATGTATAGCAATAATTTTTCATGAAAAAGCTGGCTGCAACCCTTTCTTTAAACCTTCTGGTTTACTGTTTTTTGTAGGTTTGTTGCAGCTAAATGTAATGAAAACACCCTAGGAGACCTCTTTTGCCCTTGTCCGTTTCAAAAGGATGCTGCAGTCCTCATTTATCAATCCATAAGTTTAGCAAAAACAAAAAGACCAGTGTATGCTGCCACAACAGCCTTCCTAGCATGCAATACCCTATCTTTCTGCCAGATGGCAGTATTGTCCTAGTTATTACATTAACAGATCTGATAAGTTCTGTAACCCATGGGTTTCTAGTGTTTTGAATAGTACTGTACTGCAATGAGATAACAACCCTGATTAGAAAATAGGGGCTATGGGCCAGATCCAGACCCCGCACATACGAAAAGCAGTCAGTTCTCACAGAAGAGGGGAGTAAACTCCTCCTGTCACTCCCCTGTCTCTTGCAGATATTTGTGTGACTTACGCTGCCATAGGGCAGCCTTAAGTCACATGAGCAGATCAGTTATTTGTCCGACCGCTGATCCGGTCATAAATACCTAATCCCACCCCTACTGTACAATTTAAATGCTTCCCCTCGCACACCTTGGCACAGCACAGCCCCTTCCTCAGAATACCTATATCGTATGGAACATGCGTAAAAAGCACGTAACATCTGCAGGGTGAATACGCCCTCCCTTCAAAACGCTCCATTTACACACTTTGCATGTATAAGTGGGTTGACAGAAGCAGGTCTGGATCCAGCCCTATACATGAAAAATGTTACATGAAACCACACCCAGTTCTTCTTCATTACCACAGATAAATAACAGCATGTTTGTCAAGGACTGGTAGTACACTCTGTGTTCCCTGTCCTAGGTATCAAAAACCTTGGAGATAAAGTGATTTCCTCATCTGCAGGTCCATAAGTGCTACCTCTGTGTAATCTAATGTATATGGGCCTAATTCAGACTTAATCATTTCATTTCACATACGCAGGTGTACCTAAGTTACACACTACTAAGGATAATGCACTATTCCTGGCACTCCTCGCATAAACATAACTTAGCTGACTTACATGTTCAGAACCCTACCTTAACTTTTCCTTGCGTATTTCTGGTCGTACAAAATGCATTGACATATGTAAGTGCCAATCAGAGTTATGATGAGTAACATCTGCCGCGCAAATTCACAGTGTGTTCCCACAGCCAGATTTACACATGCCGCAAGTGTAAATTGCCTGTTGTTATTAAGTCTGGATCAGGCCCTATAAGTTTTTAGGTGCAAAAGGAGCTTGTTTAAACAACCACGCTTAAAACAAAACACCTTACCTTAAATGAATGTGTATTTAGGAGTAGCTTTTATACCTCCATCTTTAGTTGCTACATCATTCTGTCCATCTCTAAAGCTGTGTTTCCTGCAAATTGCACCAACCTGCCATAGCTCATATGTTTGACCTGTTTTAAGACAAAAGAAATAGGAGGCTGGCAAAATACCACTGTGATCCTTGTTTTATAGGAATACTTATTCAGGAATATGGTGATATAATTTTATTTATTCATTCATTCATTCACAGGATCTAATATAGAACCATCAGATTACGTAGCGGGGTAATAACAAAGGCCCCCATCCTGAACTACGCTGCCCGGTGTTAATACGGTGGGCAGCAGCGTAAGATTGTCTAAAAAGACGATCTGCACATGCGCCGGGCAGATGTTGCCCGGCGTAGCTACGGCATCGCCCGATCGTTGATCAGGCGTCCGTAGCAGTAGCGTAGTAACGCTGGAGGGGGCGTCCCCCAGCGTTACTACGCTGCAGTTAGAGCAGGTAGGCAGGGGGAGGGAGAGTAATGAGGCTGGGAGGGTGGCATTATCGTACTTACGCCGACGTCCCAGTGTATTTACACTCCCTTACGCCGGCTGAAGTTAGGGTAGCCTTCAGCCGGTGTAAGGGAGTGTAAATACGATGGGGCAGGGGGAGTGTCAGGGGGAGGCCCACGATGTAACACTGAGCATTAGAACGCTCAGCGCTACATCGTAGGTCTGGATCAGGCCCAAACAGACTGGTTAGGTAAGAGGGCCTTGCTTGCAGCCTTATAATCTATAGGACATTGGGGAAAGATACATAAGGGAAAGTGCTATATATAATAATACATCATGGGTCGGATCCAGACTTCCAAATTTCCCCCATCTTCCTTGGATCTTAATAAGACTGTGAACGTTTTTTCGGATACAAGCTAATGTGCACTTGAGTTGGAAAACTTAATGTAGAGCCACACTGTTGAAAGTCTGTTTGTACAAGTGGATAAAAAAAAAATGTAAACATACCTGTGTCTGGATTGTACAATCTAGATCCATACTAGATCCATACTTTGATATCCCATTATTGGAAGTCTGCTGTTGGAGTTATTCATTGAAATGATAATACAAAAGCTATATTATTTGGAGATTAATCTTGATTATCAAGTCCCATTTATGGATGTTCATGGCTACTCCAATTTTTTCTGGCAATTACTAATTCACCATCTTCATACAGGCTTAGTACTGTTTACATATAGCCTTAGGTTATTTTTTTTGGAGAGATTTTACATATTATATGTTATATTACATGATTTGCACTATATTTATTGAGACATGTTTACATATTATTGAGTTTATATTGTATTATTCTTTGTGTTTTTTATGTTTTTTATATTGTATTATTCTTTGTGTTTTTTATGTAATAAGCTTATATTCTTTAGACATGCGCCCTCCAGATGTTACGCTAGGATTACTATAGTAATCCTAGTGTTTGAACAATCGGAACTTCGTTCCGTCCGAGCCCATTTGCGTGCAAATGGGGTGTGCTTCCCATCTGCCCGCTAAAGCGGGCAGGGGGGAAGCATGTAAAGTGTACAGTGTGGGAGGCGGCTCCCACACTGTAGCGGATCAGCGGTCGTAACTCTGAATGTACGGAATTGGATTCTATATGTTCAGAGTTCCAGACGTCAGGGCATATTGTGTGCGTGGGGGAAGCATTTAAATTGTACAGTGTGGGAGGGGACTCCCACACTGCAGCGGATCAGCGGTCGTCCAGACCGCTGATCCGTACGTCCCATTTAAGGCAGGCTTATGGCAGAGGGGAGTGACAGGGGGCGTGCACTCCCCTCTGTCTCACGTAATTTCAGACCCCCACGCGCACGGAAAGTACGCGGGGGTCTGGATCCGGTCCCAAGTCTTTGCATGAGGAATTGTCTCTGTTAATCCCTTTTTTCATTCTTATGCACTCTACTTAAAGACTTTGGATCATATTCACACTTAAGAAAGCTTTAAGAAGGTGCGGATAAGCATGTATCCGTCCCTGTCATAAAGCTTCCTCCCTTACCACCTCCCCGTTTTTTTAAAGAACCTAGGGCACTAGGGAGTGCACTAGGACTTCCCCTAACCCGCCCTCCCTTCTCACTCTTCTTAAATCAGCCCAGAGGCTGCTGTAGTACGCCTCTTTCCTCTTCCTAAAGTACGTAGGTCTTTAAAGACTCAATATACATAGCTAAATCTAATGAGCTACCACACATGTTATCTTATTGCCCCACACTTAAGAAGCCAAAGCCTCTTAAGTGTGAGTAAGGTCCTTTTGATCACTTTTGATAAAGTTACTTATTTTGACAGTTAAGTGTTTGACAGTTATTTTCAGACGAATAATAGTTTCCTAGAAGATGGCTTACTGCATAAGAATACCAGCTTGATAAAACTATGAAAACATTTGCAGTATTTATCGTCTTACTAAGTGTAATAACATCTTTTCATGTTTTTGTGTTATAATCATTCCAATAGGTAAGGAGTTTCCAAGTTTTGAAATGGACGTATACAAAGTTTTGTCTAGAGTAGATTATCCACGAGATACTAAAGGAGATATAGGAGCTATCATCCATCCAGAGCTGCAGGTACAGTGCATAATGTAAATATGGTCAGACTGTACTGTTAACACTTAACACTATGAAGAACGTCAATTAATAGGAATTGCAAAAAACGTAAGTTAACTTGGCATTATTTTTCTTCACTAGGACAAAGATTATGTTCCTTTGAATCCTGGAGATCCTATTTTTAGGACTTTGAGTGGAGAAGATATATTCTATGAGGGAGAGACTATCGTTTATCCAACGTTCATCAATGAGGCAGCATATTATGAAAAAAATGTAGCTTTCATATTGACAGAAAAAATCCATTGTAAAGTACCTTCCTTACGACTGCAACACCAGATAGTTAACTGTGCAACTGCAAAATAAGGGTCATTGTATTCCTGAAGTGCCTTTTCTGCTGCCCTGATATAATATTACTTATTCTAGTAAATATCTTTTTTGCCTACAAAAAATGAAGTATTAAAGACTTTATTTATCAGAGTAAATAAATGAATGTTATTATGTATTAATTTATTTTAAAGTGTTATTTTAAATACATGTTGCTCATGTATTAAAAAAACCCCAAAACATTAAAAAACAAATAAAACAAAGCTACATTGGTGCCAGAGTCTTTATCAAGACTATCCCAGACTATGTAATGTTAGTCTCACTGGCAAATGCAAGATTTTGAAAGGGGGGTTTCCAATGTGTGTAATACATGTATACATGTATACACGTGGGATATATTTGGGGTCTTGACATGGCAATCTACATAAAGCACATGTGGTGATATATTAGGAGTCTAATTATGGCACATACTAATATAGGTGGTTTATATTAGGTTATGGGAATTGTACACTATATACAGTATACTATTCCCAGACCCATAATATATCCCATTATAGTATAGGATGTGCCAATCCCAGACCATAATATATCCCATTTATATTTTTGTGTGGCACAGTGTTTCCTTCTCTGTGGTGGAATTCCTCCTGTGTGGCAGACAAAGGGTCCCTCCTCTATATTTGTGGCAGACGTGGCCATGTTATTATAACCTTGCAACCAATACAGTGATCCACAGAGAATTTTACTACTTGCACACATATCAACCTACAGCAGGGCTTGTCAAGCATCCACCTCCATAGTGCAGAACTGGATATAGCACTGGGAATGAACATGGCCTGATTACCTTAGTCCTGGATGGCAGATAATGCTCTATCACTAAGCACAAATCTGACCTGCTTCCACACCACACAATCTGACCTGCTGCAACTGTGAATGATAAATCAGGGCCAGAGACTGGGAGGAGCAGGACAATAGGCCAACATGGAATAAGTGAAGGCTGAAGCAAGTGGAGACAGTGTATATAATATACACAAAAGTAGTATGATTTGTACATAAAAGCATGTTTATGTCTTTGTAAAACGGCACGTAACCTGATACCATGGTAATTAACTATTTTTAACCAAAAATTACTATGTACTGCTGCCTTTGTTTAGCATTCATATACAAGCATGAACCATTGATGTACAAGCCACTTCCAATACATTAATTGTTTCTTTCCCTTTTTCATATCTAAGAAAAATGCACCAGAAAAATACAGCAAATACAAATGAATACACAAGAGTGAGTTCAGCAATGAACTCAACAGTATTAGAACGTAATGCAATAAAAAGCTGTTATAGCAAGGGAAAAAAAGAGCAGTCTAGTTATGTTACCAGACCACCATTAGCCACACAGCTCATCAGACTAGAGTGTCTCCTGGATCCTCGTGGTGTCTGGCCAGAATAGCAGGTTTTTTTATACACGGGTACTAATCTAGAGTTTGGTGTAATAACAAAAAAAGGGAGCAAGAATGTGCTTGGGGTAAAATCATGTTGAAAAGCAGGGGAAGGCAAATAAACCAAGCTGAAATGTGGGGTTTTAAATTAGAGATACAAAATAATGCTTTTTAGTACTTTTGTACAATAAGTTAAATCAGACAGTAATTTTTTTTTTATTAATTTGCATCCCCCACACTGCAGCATGGTCTGTCCAGGAGCTAATTTGTAGCTTTTGGTGCAACTCTGAATCAGTCCTACAGAGAGGTATTAGTTCACATTAGGGGTAAATTTACTAAAGTTGAAATCGATTTTTTTTGGAAGGTTTGGAAACTAGCCAAATAAAAATAATAAAAATCGCTGAAAAATCCCCCAAGAAAATGTCAAGAAAAAGGACCAGGGTTTGTGTGTCGATTTTGTATAAATTTTGTATAAAACTCCATGCTCCTTAGTAAAGAAAAAACAAACAACTTGTAAACAAAACTAAAAAAGCAGTGCATGGCATGCTATTAACCCTTAGCATTCTGGCACATATAGTACTAGAAAGCACAGCATGTTCATGTGTTGCAAAGCATGCTGTGCCTTTTAGTACTATAAACGCGTCAGCATGCCAAGGGTTAATAGGCTGCTGCGCCATGAATATTCTGTGAAACAATAATGTACCATAAAAACCTATTCGTGCGTCCCCAATCTAATGTAAATAATACCACCTGTGTTACCCCTTAAATAATATAGCCCTGTTAGCTGTTAATTGAAATAGAAAGGTCCTGATAGTAGCCATTATGACAGAGAACTACCCCTATACTGACCATAAAAAAATATTTTAAAAGTGTCCCATAGTGTAAAAATTATAAAATAAATGTACATACTCAAACCACTACATTTTAGTTGTCATCAATCTTGAGAGAGTTGCTATTTTGGCATTTTTATGAAATCAAACATTGTGCAGACTGGATTCTCCAAGGAACACTTTTCAGCTGTCACATTCTATGTCTCTATAATTCTGTGTAGTTTCAGAATACCCGGAGAGCCACAGGTTATACTGAACTTTACTGAGCTATAAACTAATGTAATATTCATTTTAATGTACAATGCGGTTACATTTAGCCACTAGATAGCGACTACATGCATTTGCGGTAACCTGTGTTTACTGGCCTCAACCAGGTGTAATTGCATTGCACACAATAAACAATGGATTATGAATAACCCAGATTAATTTTTATTGATTTTTAAAACTATATTTGTCAACTTTGCTTCATTATTTACTAAAACTACTCCCAGGATGAGCAGACTAAGGTCCCTACATTGGTCTCACAGGAAAGTAATATCTAAGCAAATTGTTTATGCATTGAATCAGTGGTTGAAGTGGAAATATAGAAATGGTGGTATGGACATTTAGAAGTGGCTGTATGAAAATATAGAAATATAGTTTTTTTTTATTAAATCTGTGGGAGAAATGATGGTATGGCATACCCCTGTATACCCCCTCACTTCAAGCCCTGCATTAAATAATAAAACGAAAGGAATAGTTAAACCTTAAATTTGCATTGTAACTCAGTTGGTACTATAAATTTTGCAGTAATAGATTATGGTCACTAGGTGTCGCTGCTGCTTGCTTTCTTTCTTTCTCCATGGTAAACACTAAAATAGTAACATATAGCAAAAATAAATTAACTATCTGTGTATACCCTACAAACATAGTAATGTGGTAACAAAACCTATATTGCATGTGTACAATGTTTCATGGCAATAAGCATTTTGCCTTATGTAAATGTTTTATTTTTATTTTTTGGGGGGAAAAACCAAATGTACAATGTTGTCCATGTCAATGTCCAATATGATTCAATGGCCCCTCTTTTAAATGGAGTTTCTACATGTACTGCAATAGTAAGTCAGTAATATGAATGGTAAAATGCAGCATAATGCTGCTGTATTATTATAAGTTACCTATGGGTATTATTTTGATTATAATGTAATCAGGATAATTGGAAGCATAATATTTTAACATGGCAATGAATACTCCTAAAATTGCATAATTTCCATTAAAGCACTATATGTAAGAATGCACTATATGTAAGGTGTTAATCACAGAAAGGCAGTTAGTATTGTGGTTTCAGACACAATGGGCCTGATCCAGAGCTACGATGTTACACTGAGCGCTGTAGCGCTCAGCGTAACATCGCTGCTCTGGCCCGACGCTCCCCCTTGTAGGAGCGTATTAACTCTCCCTTACGCCGGCTGAAGGCTACCCTAACTTCAGCCGGTTTAAGAGAGAGTTGATACGCTGGGACGGCGGCGTTAGGACGTTAACGCCGCCCTCCCAGCCTCATTACCATACCTCCCCCCGCCCCCCTACACTAACTTCAGCGTAGGGACGCTGGGGGACGTCCCCTCCAGCGTCCCTACTATGGACGCACGATCTACGATCGGGCGTTTCCATAGTGACGCTGGGCAACATCTGCCCGGCGCATGCGCATTACAGCTACGGCCGCTGTACTAGCGACGGCGGCCGTAGCTCTGGATCAGGCCCAACGAGCCTTATTCACACCTAAGAAACTTCTGCTTATTAGGTGCGGAGTTTTGCGAAATGACCTACTATGCCTGCGCAGTGGGGCATTTATGCAATCTACGTACTAGTTAGTAGTTTAGTTAAAAGGGGTGACCTTATGCCTCGGGGAGTGTTTAGGTAGAAGTGGGAGGGATTTAGATTAGCCTGGGAGGTGGGCAGAGGCAACGTACATGCAATGTAGAAGGAAACTACATACTAGCCATTATATATTCATTGTAACTGACCACAAAAAAACCCCATAAAAAGCAGTAAGAAATATGCAAATCCAATTAGCATATCACAGTCCTCTTACTATCAAGCCATTCAAGGAAGTGTTTCTTAATTCATTAAGTGTTTATATGTTTAAAGAACATTTTCTCTCTCAAAGCAAAACTTTTAAAACAAAATGTACCATTTTCTCAATTAACACGGCTTTGCCGGAATAGTTCACAAATAGAGGTGTTTGACCAACAGGCAGGTGATTTGGCATCTAAGTTTCTTGAACGCAATTACCCGAGTGAACTAATTGAAGAGAGTATCAAAAAGGCCAGACAAGTAGATCAAGTTTATTACAGTATAAACAGAGGCCTAGTACTTCTGAACAAAATACTATTGATCCTTTTGTCACCAAAGAAGATAAGGCAAATTTTAGATACACATTGGTCTGTCCTGAAACTTGACCCTGTATTAGGTACGATTCTTCCGTCCAAACCCCCTGTAATGTTTAAAAGGGCAAAAAATCTCAAATCATATTTGGCCCCTAGTTTACTACCTTCATTGAATAATAAAAAAAACCCTTTGTCAAGTCATGTGGCTATTACCCCGGCGGGAGTTGTAAGATTTGCAAATTCGCTCATCAAACTTTTACTGATTTGTCAAATGTTAAATGTTTTAACATAAAGAACTTTTTTAACATAAAGAACTTTTCAGTTTATACTTACCTCCTGACGAAAGGGCCTGATCCAGAGCTACGAAATTGGCCGATTTCGAGCGAGCGTCCAACCGTTTTTTGCGTATTTTCGTACGAAATTTCGCACTGCGCATGCCCAGTATGACAGCTTCCGGTCGGCTGGACGACATGAGCATATAGCGGTCGTATGGTGTGCGTATTTTTCGCTCGAGGGGCGTGCGTTTAATACGACGGTCGCCTGGGCGCTCGTTTTACTAAACGGAGGCGGGGATAGCCATTTAAATTGTACAGTATGGGCATGCTAAGCCCGTACGCTCAGCGTATTATGTGCGAAACTTCGTACGGCCGACGGTAGTACCAAGTGTAGGGTATAGCCGCCGTAAGCAGGAACTTTACTATGGGAGTGTTAGGGGCGTGCATGTTTATTCGCACGGTCGAACGTACGCATTCGCCCGCCTTGCATAATTTCGTAGCTCTGGATCAGGCCCGAAGTCCCACCTGGGATGAAACGCTTTGAGGCTTCCAGCACCCGTTACAAGCACCGTTGAATACCTGGTCTGAGATTGCTGATCCAGAGCCTGACGTCCAGTACACCTGTGAGAACTACGGCTGTGCTTTTAATTTTATGTGAATGTTCTTACTCTCAGATAGAGAGACCCTTTCGGTACGCATACTGATGGGGGACATGTTATGTGTTTTCTAATAAACCTGATATCTTTTAATGCACTATGGAGCGCACCTTTTGTTATACTTTTTAATATATATATATATATATATATATATATATACACACACAATATGAATGAGGTTGTTGTTGCAATTGACTTTAAGCAATTGAGAGACCATATTAACTAGGTTTTTAGTACTTTGTTAACAATACATTTTCTTTCTAATAATGAGAAAACCGTCATAGCCTAACCTTGTATATCTCTCTGGAAATAACATAAACTAAATCTTTGTAAACATAAAGGGTTTTATAGCTTTCAAGGCTGTGCTAATAGTGTACTTGTATACAGCACCAGTGGCGTAGGAATGAAAATTTTCATGGGGGGGGGGGGAATATATATATATATATATATATATATACACACACAATATGAATGAGGTTGTTGTTGCAATTGACTTTAAGCAATTGAGAGACCATATTAACTAGGTTTTTAGTACTTTGTTAACAATACATTTTCTTTCTAATAATGAGAAAACCGTCATAGCCTAACCTTGTATATCTCTCTGGAAATAACATAAACTAAATCTTTGTAAACATAAAGGGTTTTATAGCTTTCAAGGCTGTGCTAATAGTGTACTTGTATACAGCACCAGTGGCGTAGGAATGAAAATTTTCATTGGGGGGGGGGGGCAAAAGGCCAAGGACCGCTAGGCCTGGAGCCCCCTTTTCTTGTGTTTTGTATGTCATTTTTGACAGTCGTGACAGTGACTGTAGATATGCAAAGACTCCTATGTTCATTTTCATCAGTGTTTCTGGGGTTGGCCAATCCCAGCTTAATTGTTTATTTTACTATAAAAATGAATTTATACATTATGTTATGTGCTATATATTTAAATTGCTATATCTCATGTTTGTTACTGGAAGCACCGCATGAAATTCAGGGTAAAAGTAAAGTGAATAGTTTTTCATCAATACAAGTGGTTTATTAAGTGTTTATGAATGGAACACTTAGCATTTGTTTAAGAAACCAATTAATTAATCAATTAATCTGTATACTAATGCTATATTAAAGAACATTTGGTAGTAGATAAAGGATCTACTGCTACACGGGTGTGGGTCTCCGTTGCAAACGGCCCTATTTCGATAGGGCCATTCTCTCCCAGCCAGTTTTGAACTGGCTGGGATATCTAAGGCAAAAGGTAGGGCAAAAACTACCCCAACTCTTCCCATAATTCTAACCCTAACCCTCCCCCTTCCATTACCCTTACCCTCCCTTCCCTGCAGCCTGACCCTAACCCTCCCTTCCCTGCAGCCTGACCCTAACCCTTCCTTCTCCCTAGCCTGACCCTTATACTCCCTTCTCTATAGCCTAACCCTAAGACCCCCTTCCCCGCAGCCTCACCCTATCCATTCCCTTTCCTTGGCCCTAACCCTGCCTTCCTAAGAGTCTAACCCTAACCCCCCCAACACTAAAAGTCCCCAGAGAGGTTACTCACCTTTTGGCTGTGACCCAAAACAGTAGGGTTATATGTAGGAGTATTTTTGTAATATGTATGTCTTTCTAATCTGTAATCTGTAGGTGGAGAAGGTAATGCCCAATAAGTTGTTTTTACACTATCATGGTTTCTCTTGGAAGTCAGTAGGCAGTTTATACATACATGCCTCCCTTAAAGAGTTGGGTATTGTAAAACACTTAGAAGAGATAATAAAAAAATATGAATATTAAGTTGTTGCTCATTTTCTACCAGAAAAAACACCAAACCTTAGTTACAAATATAACAGAAACATTTTATCAAATATAATTGCGGATTGTAAAATTATTATTAAAGACTTTTCCTATCGTTTTAATGGTTTCATAAAAACAAGGATAGCATTAACTGTGATACTGAGCAATTTCACAAAACAATATATTTTGAGTGTCCTAAGGTTTAAGAGCAAGGGCTAGATTTACTAAACTGAGGAAAATGAAAAGTGGAGATGTTGACCATAGCAACCCAGTGGCTCACCCAGGGGGGATTCTGATTGCCCATTAACCCACCCCCACATTGAAAATTGAAAAAATAAAAAAACTGCACAAAAATGGGAAAATTTGAAAAAAGGGCGTGGCTTTGTAAGAGCCCTGAAAGGGGTGTGGTTTTGCAGCCATGTGGGGCAAACTGACATAGAGGAAGATGGAAATGTGCTGTGCTGCAATAGGGAAGCAGGTCTGGGATGGTGAATGTGTCACAACAAATTCAACAATGCTTATGCAATGACAAGCTCTGGTCCATTGTGTAATTTGCTCTACTGCTATTAGATGTGTACCTTCAAAATAAAACTACTATTTTAATGTGTGAAAGAAGTAAAGAAGTTGGCTGTGTGCAGGAGCTGATAACTTGCAGGGGGCAAATATGGATGTAGGGAATGTGAGCCCTGACATTAAGCCCATATTGGATCAGTGCCTCTGATGGGTGGCTGCTGCCAGGAAGCTCTCTTGGACTCCATCGAGATGACTCAGATAGTGGTGTTTCCACAGGCCTCCACAGGTCTGCAGGTGTGCTGGCTGGGATGGGGGGGGGAGAAGTACAGCAGAGTTATGGATGCTCCTCAAGATGGTGGCAGATAATGGGCAGCTGGGAAGCGTTGCCAACCAGGGGCCATCTGCAGGAATGATTGCTGCAGTGCTAATAGAACACTGGAAGTGGTCTCAATGCTTCTGAGGTCTCTTAGTGAGCGGGGAGTTGGAAGAAGGTCTGTGATGGCCCACCACGCGTGTAGACCCTACACCAGGGAGCGCTATTTGGAGCTGCTTACAGTAGCTACAAGGTACAAAGGGCCTGATCCAGACCTACGCTCATGAAACGCTCATGTGCGTACTGTATTTACGCCAGCGTGCCTATGATGCACTCCCATAGGTCGTACTTAGTTTAGCACTCCCATTGGTCATACTTAGTTTAGTCTTCCTACGCCCAGCAAACCCTACACTAACTTTTCTTTTCATAACCGCAGGCGTCCATAAGCTTATTGCGTAGCTATAACACTTAGCACACCCATACTGTACAATTTAAATGCCTCACCACTCCCTTTAGTGCGTATTTACGGGTTTCGTATGGCAGGCACATCCCCTCGAGCATACGAAGCTGGTACACTCTAGGCCCATACGCTCAGAATTTCGTAGCATAACATGAGCGTAACATCTGCCCCGAGCATGCGCAGTAAGTACAAATGGCCATTTTTACGCTTACGACTATCGTAAAAACGCACCCGAGCGTAGATCTGGATCAGGCCCAGAGACTCTCTAATCTCTCAGTCTCCTTTCACAGTTTTCTCTCCTCATATCCACTTCTTAACTCCCCAGCCTTCCGTCACTTGCTCCCAACTGTTACTAAGCGACCATTGCAAAGGCGTTGCCCCAATCCACCTTCCTGTCCATCTTCTCATTTTCTCTCAAATTCTAAAGCATGCTGGGAACTGTAGTCCTTTCGAAATCCAAGTGCCACAAACATGGCCACTTAAAACCCCAAAATATCACTATTCCACTTTAGCGGGGTATCACAATAGCAGCGGAGTTTAACAGACAAAGACAGAGAAAGACAGCAGTAAAAAAAAGACAGAGGGCCAAATCCAGACTTTAGGTCGTTTTACGTATGCAAGTGTACCAGAGTTACACACTACTAAGTATTATGCACTCCCCCGGGCACTCCCCTCGCACGCACCTAACTTAGCTTTTTTAAATTTTCAAACTCTGTGGTCGTACGTATCGCCTTGTTGTACATAAGCGCCTAACCGAGCCCATACTGTATAATTTAAATGACTCCCCCCACCTACAATGCGTATATTCGGCTTGCGTAGGGATGTCACGCGCTTTCATACAGAGTTACGAAGTTACGTAAGATCAGAGTTATGATGCGCAACATCTGCTGCGCGCATGCGCAGTTCATTGCCACAGCCAGATTTACACATGCAGCATGCTTAAATTAGCTGTTGTTATTATGGGGTCTATTTACTTTAGCTTAATTTTTTAATTAATAAAGATGTTTCAGGCTCGCTTCAGCTCTCAGTGAGTCTGGCAGCTTCATTCATTAAATCTGCTTATACTCACCCCTGATCTCTGGATTCATTGCAGGAGACTTCATTCATACTTCGTATAAATTAAGTGCTGTGCATGCACAGAGACTCCCATGTGGGACTTTGAAAATGTGAAGTCCCGGCATGAAAAACACTGTGCATGCTCAGTGTCTTCATATCAGGACTCTGAAATCTTAAGAGAGAGATGCGTCTCCCAGAGAGGTGAGTTTTTGTTTTTTCTTTATTTTTTTATTGTTATTTATATTTTAAATGTATTTATTTATTTAAACTTTTTTTATTTTTATTATTTTTATTAAATGTACACACGCTTAGTTTTATTCCAGTGGTCTCCCCATACATGCCCCCCCCCCTTTCCTCCCCCTAATAACAGCTATAGATATTATGAACTGCCAGCCCGCTCTGAAAAGAACGGGCCGGCAGAGAGCCTCGATGTTTACATGGATCCAAGGGCCGGCGCGACCCGCTTTGCAAGGGGATGCGGTGCATCCTGACGCCATGCTGGATAGGCGCCGGACATCCCCCCGCTTCCCACAATACAGATTGGCAGCGTTCATACATGCGCCGCGAAGGAAGAAGAAGAGCACAGCCGACATCCATGCTATCAGCCGCTGCTGTGGTTACACAGAGCAGCTGATCGCAAACCTCCTATCAGCTGCCGGGGTTTGTGATCAGCTGCTCTGTGTTCTGCCCGACAGCTGATAGCAGAGACTTCCTGCCTGCACAGGAACTAGGAAGCAGGGACATTGCGTGCCGCGGAGGAAGGAAATAAAAGGAAGCTGGTGACATGATGGTGGATGCTGAGGAGGGTCTGATGACATGAGGGGGGATACTGAGGAGGGGCTGATGACAGGAGGGGAGATACTGAGGAGGGGCATGTGACATGAGGGGGGATACTGAGGAGGGGCTGGTGACATGATGAGGAATACTGAGGAGGGGCTGCAGACATGATGGGGATACTCTGGGGTCTGGACTGGTGACATGATGGGGATTTCTGAGGAGGGGCTGGTGACATGAGGGGGGATACTAAGGAGGGGCTGCAGACATGATGGGGATACTCTGGGGTCTGGATTGGTGACATGATGGGGATTTCTGAGGAGGGGCTGGTGACATGAGGGGGGATACTAAGGAGGGGCTGCAGACATGATGGGGATACTCTGGGGTCTGGATTGGTGACATGATGGGGATTTCTGAGGAGGGGCTGGTGACATGAGGGGGGATACTAAGGAGGGGCTGCAGACATGATGGGGATACTCTGGGGTCTGGATTGGTGACATGATGGGGATTTCTGAGGAGGGGCTGGTGACATGAGGGGGGATACTAAGGAGGGGCTGCAGACATGATGGGGATACTCTGGGGTCTGGATTGGTGACATGATGGGGATTTCTGAGGAGGGGCTGGTGACATGAGGGGGGATACTAAGGAGGGGCTGCAGACATGATGGGGATACTCTGGGGTCTGGATTGGTGACATGATGGGGATTTCTGAGGAGGGGCTGGTGACATGAGGGGGGATACTAAGGAGGGGCTGCAGACATGATGGGGATACTCTGGGGTCTGGATTGGTGACATGATGGGGATTTCTGAGGAGGGGCTGGTGACATGAGGGGGGATACTAAGGAGGGGCTGCAGACATGATGGGGATACTCTGGGGTCTGGATTGGTGACATGATGGGGATTTCTGAGGAGGGGCTGGTGACATGAGGGGGGATACTAAGGAGGGGCTGCAGACATGATGGGGATACTCTGGGGTCTGGATTGGTGACATGATGGGGATTTCTGAGGAGGGGCTGGTGACATGAGGGGGGATACTAAGGAGGGGCTGCAGACATGATGGGGATACTCTGGGGTCTGGATTGGTGACATGATGGGGATTTCTGAGGAGGGGCTGGTGACATGAGGGGGGATACTAAGGAGGGGCTGCAGACATGATGGGGATACTCTGGGGTCTGGATTGGTGACATGATGGGGATTTCTGAGGAGGGGCTGGTGACATGAGGGGGGATACTAAGGAGGGGCTGCAGACATGATGGGGATACTCTGGGGTCTGGATTGGTGACATGATGGGGATTTCTGAGGAGGGGCTGGTGACATGAGGGGGGATACTAAGGAGGGGCTGCAGACATGATGGGGATACTCTGGGGTCTGGATTGGTGACATGATGGGGATTTCTGAGGAGGGGCTGGTGACATGAGGGGGGATACTAAGGAGGGGCTGCAGACATGATGGGGATACTCTGGGGTCTGGATTGGTGACATGATGGGGATTTCTGAGGAGGGGCTGGTGACATGAGGGGGGATACTAAGGAGGGGCTGCAGACATGATGGGGATACTCTGGGGTCTGGATTGGTGACATGATGGGGATTTCTGAGGAGGGGCTGGTGACATGAGGGGGGATACTAAGGAGGGGCTGCAGACATGATGGGGATACTCTGGGGTCTGGATTGGTGACATGATGGGGATTTCTGAGGAGGGGCTGGTGACATGAGGGGGGATACTAAGGAGGGGCTGCAGACATGATGGGGATACTCTGGGGTCTGGATTGGTGACATGATGGGGATTTCTGAGGAGGGGCTGGTGACATGAGGGGGGATACTAAGGAGGGGCTGCAGACATGATGGGGATACTCTGGGGTCTGGATTGGTGACATGATGGGGATTTCTGAGGAGGGGCTGGTGACATGAGGGGGGATACTAAGGAGGGGCTGCAGACATGATGGGGATACTCTGGGGTCTGGATTGGTGACATGATGGGGATTTCTGAGGAGGGGCTGGTGACATGAGGGGGGATACTAAGGAGGGGCTGCAGACATGATGGGGATACTCTGGGGTCTGGATTGGTGACATGATGGGGATTTCTGAGGAGGGGCTGGTGACATGAGGGGGGATACTAAGGAGGGGCTGCAGACATGATGGGGATACTCTGGGGTCTGGATTGGTGACATGATGGGGATTTCTGAGGAGGGGCTGGTGACATGAGGGGGGATACTAAGGAGGGGCTGCAGACATGATGGGGATACTCTGGGGTCTGGATTGGTGACATGATGGGGATTTCTGAGGAGGGGCTGGTGACATGAGGGGGGATACTAAGGAGGGGCTGCAGACATGATGGGGATACTCTGGGGTCTGGATTGGTGACATGATGGGGATTTCTGAGGAGGGGCTGGTGACATGAGGGGGGATACTAAGGAGGGGCTGCAGACATGATGGGGATACTCTGGCATAATGGGGAATACTGAGGGAGGCTGGAGAAACATGATGGGGAATACTGGGGGGGGGGCTGGAGACGTATGATGGGGAATGCTGAGGAGGGCTAGAGGCACAAAATGGGGAATATTGAGGGGGGGCTGGAGGCACATGATGGGGAATACTGGGGGGCCTCAGAGACTTGATGGGGATACTGAGGGGGCTTCAAAGACATGATGGGGATATTTGGGAGGGAGGTTGGAAAGATATGATGGGGAAATTGAGGGGCTGCAGAGACATGATGGGAAAATTGAGGGGCTGCAGAGACATGATGAAAAATTGGGGGACTACAGAGACATGATGGGGAAATTGAGGGGCTGCAGAGACATGATGGGAAAATTGAGGGGCTGCAGAGACATGATGGGGATACTGAGGGGCTGCAGAGACATGATGGGGAAATTGGGGGGCTGCAAAGACATGATGAGGACACTAAGGGGCTGCGGAGACATTATGGGGAAATTAGGGGGCTGCAGAGATATGATGGGGATACTGAGAGGCTGCAGATATATGATGAGGATAGTGAGGGGCTGCAGAGACATGATGGGAATATTGGGAGAGATTAAATGAATATATACACTGTACACACACACAAACTGGATAACTAAGTGCTTACAAGGCTGTGCTTCTATTATATTATGGTTACAAATGTTTTCTGTTTTGTGACTGCATTGCATTTTGTGACTGTTTTTTTTAACTGCATTGAGGTTACAAGAATGTTGCATTTATTGTACAGTAGTCGGAAGGATGCAGTCTATGTTGTGTGGTGGCCTGTATGGTATAGCGGTCACTAGGATAATGGGGTAGATACAGAACAATCCGTTTACTAGCGTAGTGTATTTTCGCATGCGTACCTTTTATACACTCCCCTAGGCACTCCCCTTGAAAGTACGTATTTTGACCGCTTTCCGCTTTCCAAACCCTACCTTAACTTTTGCCCACGTAACTGCTGTCGTCCGCACACGTACGGATGGGTAACACGTATTTACGCAGCTAAGCACGCCCATACTGTACAATTTAAATGAAAACCCCGCGCCTACATTGCGTATTTGAGACGTACTTTTGGCTCACGTAAAATTGGCACGCCCACATGTACGTATTTCGCAGCAAATACGTAAATGCCCCATACGCTCACATTTACCTAACGTTATATAGCGTATTATCTGTCGTGCGCATGCGCAGTACTTACCAAAACGTGATTTTACGTGTCCGCCACACGTAAATTCGCACAGAAGCGTTGTTCTGGGTCTGCCCCAATGTCTGTAAGGTATGTGTCCCTAAAATATATAGTCAGTGTATTGTGTTGCAGTTTTTAGGATGAAATGGGAATTGTATAATGGAGACTGGGATGCTGCCTGTATTGTATAGTAGCGGCTATGATTTTCTTTATTTTATTGTGGTTACAAGATTGTGTTTTATGATGCTTACATGGATAATATACTCTAGTAACTATAATGACAAATTGATAAACAGGTAGGCGCAAATTTAAAGTTTGCAGGGGGGCGCCGAACACCCTAGCAACGGCCCTGATGGATCGCCATGGAAACTGCTGTTTTCCATGGCAATCCATGGTTTGTAAATATTAACACCTTCATTTTCATGTGATCATGCCCATTTTCACATGAAAATGGGCATTATCATATAAAAATGAAGTTTGTAAATAGACCCCTAAGTCTGAATCTGGGCCAGAGAAAGTAAGTGAGAAACATAGAAAAAGAGCCAGTGAAAAACTCAAAATGCAGAATCTGATTACTATTAAATATAGAATAAATATTGATGGATACAAATGACGTTTGTCAGTTTCAATTTTTAATTATTACATTTTGGACTTCATGCACTGCATGCAGAAGGCATCATAAGCAGCGGAGAGAGTAGCAAACTAAAATCTCTGCTATGCCTTTTGTCAACTAAAACACTTTAACACTGACGGAAGAGTTGAAGGCTACTGATAGAACTGGAGCTTGATCCTTACTGAGTGCTGATTGCTGCTTTCAGTAGGCATAAAGATTTAGTGCTAGAAATATGGCAGCACATGAGGTGGGGCTGGTTTTTTTTCCTGCTTTTATGGTGATTCATGGGCTCCTGTCTTTATAATTGCAAGTGAGGATTTTATTGAGGTTAGAGCTGTGACAGGCAGGCCCAGCAACAGAAATCCTGATGCCATGTACAATCATATATTTAGTGAGCACACTCCAGTAGCAGTGGGTGCAGGGGATTAAGCTCCTATTGGGCTTAGTGGGGAGGAAGGCCCATGGCAGCTGCCAACAGAAACCTCAGAAAGCTGTCAGAGGCTGGCAGCTTAAGACAACACTCCATGTATGAGGGATGAGCATTATTTATATATACATCAGTTGAGAGCAGAGCGGTTGCTGTCTGGCTACTGTACTACACACACAATAGCTAGTGGGAAAAGCAGGTGCAGCCCCTCCTTTACAGACCTGGGCCCCAAATCCTTGCTATGGTCACCTTCAACCCCTGATCCGATTCTATGATGTGATATGCATATTTCAGTGCGCGCTATTAGGGTAAAACTGAATGATTGTTAATTAACATTAAGTTAATAAAGATCCTTATTTTGTTTTACTAGGCCTGATGAATCATTATGAATCATATTGGTTTGCTACAGTTAAATCAGGATGATTTAATAGTTTTCTTTATACCTTAAAGATCATCATTTACAATGCAATATATTATGACATTTTTATATCTAATCTTTTTGTAGAATTATATTTATACTGCCACAGGGAACCTGAAGGGCATAATTTAATTCCTCAGTCTCCTCTCATCAGTGTCATTGAACTACTATATCATTCATATAATTAGAGAGTCACATAGATGATGGTAAAATACACATCACATGAATAAAGATATAAAACTAGAAAGGTGTAAATCCCTAGTTATACAGTGACCAAGTAACCACAGACAAACACTGCAACTTTTGCAGTATCTTTAAACATCTTCCATCAGATATGAGTTAAAGTGAATGAATGCCCAAATTGGTATGAATGAATGTAAACACCTGGCTAACACAACATATTGTAGGGGTTTTAAGGGTTGTTAGGTCGTTTAAGGGTTAACAGGGAGTAAGGGCGTGGTCCAGGAGGGGTTGGGTTAGAGTGGGGTATATAAGATCTTGCTGCCCAGTTTTTCAGCCAAGAAAATTTCTTCCCTCCCTCTCCTTTATAGTTTATCTGTACTAACGTGTTTATTTAACAGTTGAGGCACAGATTGGTGGTAGTGGTGGGGTTTGTAAGCAATATATGGCACTAGGTTTTAGCGTAAGGTATGGTAAAGGGAAGACGCACCCCTTTAAGCTCAAGCAGGAATCTAGGCCATCTGGCTGGTTCCCGGGTGCCTCCCCAGTTCCCCCCCGGGGTGTGCCATTATGACAGGGGTTGCTCTCTTACGGTGACCATCACCTCCAGAGCACCGAGGACAGAGGGTTCCTGTCCTCCAATTTCCCACATGCTGACTCCCCACCTGCTATCATTGCCACCTTCTTTCATAACGTTCAAATTCATAGCCTGCCAATTAGCCTGCCAATTAAATATATGCCCCCTTTGAAATCCATATGGTGGTCTGTGTCTGTATTTCCTGTTGTGTGTGCCATAGTCAGCCGTTGGTAGTTTAATGCAAGTCTTCCTATAAACTTCACTACTACTTTTCCAATACAATATTGTATTATTAACCACCTGTCTAGCTGGATAGAGATAACTGTGTCCATTTTTAGATACTCTAATATGACAAGAAGTTTGAGACTGGTGATGTGGTTTGGTGTAATTGAAGGTTAAACCTGCTTGAACATGCTTAGCCTCCCATGTTTGATGTCTTAGGTGAAGTAGATCAGAATTTTTGGGAAAATACCCCAAACTGACACGGCAGAACCACCACTGCTATAATACAGATCCAGAAAGTTAATGCAACTCAGTGCCATATTTAGACCAGGCAGAGTCCAGGATGAAAATTTCTCCATTTGTGCCCCTTGTGTACAGCCTCCATTTGTGCCCCTTTAGTATCTATATCATGGTCAGCACAGTGGCTTAGTGAGCAGCACTTGTGCCTCACAGCGCTGATTTTGATTCCCAGACTAGGCCATATCTGTGGGAACGTTTTTATGTTCTCCCTGTGTCTGCATGGGTTTCCTCCGGGTGCTCCGGTTTCCTCACATATGTTAGGGTACCCTGGCTTTACCTGGACTGAGAACCAGGGTGACCACAGAGAGAGAGAGAGAGAGAGAGAGAGAGAGAGAGAGGAATCGGGTAACTCACCAGTATGTAGAGCCTGCGTCCATCTTGAGTGTTCGCTAGAGCCCCTGATGGTGGGGATAGACTGGAGCTGGTGAGACTTCTTCAGGATACAAACCTTAGAGAAAACCCAGAACAGGAAATGGGACAAGGGGAAATGGATTAGCAAAAGCAGGTAAGTGGGTGTAGTAGTAACAGAAGGGACGGCACTAAACAAACAACTAGAAACACTAAACGGACAGGATCGGGAAGACAGGACTGGACAGACTTACTAGACTGACTAGGGAACTCACACCTCACACACGCCAGCGGGAGAATCCCCTAGGGGATTAACATAAACAGACACTCAGGAATAGAGGTGGTTAACACAGGAAGGAAAATACATTCAGGATAAAGAGGAGATTGATACAAAAAGGATAACAAGCTGGAACTAGGAAGGGCAACGATGGGACACTCAAGAAAGCAACAGAGCAATGAACAGAAGATAAGAGAGGCAAGATAAAGATAAGAAGCACGGGGCAGCAGAAGCTATAACCGGCAAGTGACTGAGGCAGCTGACTGACCTTTAAAGGAGAGAAGAGCCAATTGCAGGAGAAGCCAGCACGCGCCAAGAATCACTGCAGCAATACCCCAATGAGAGGAGAGCAAGGAGCGGCATGTACAGCGAGAGAACCCCGCCTGCTACTGTGATTGGAGGAGGCCAGGTTGCTAGGAGATGGGAACACATCGCTGGAAGCAAGATGGCTGCGCCCATGGTCCATTGTGTAACGCGTGCCGGGGACTGCTGCAGAGTCTGAAGGCGGGGATTGAGGTATTGCCTGCGGGTGAGTATGCCGGGGGTGAGAGGAGAGGCTGGCGTCCTGGAGACATAGTTACACGTTAGCTGTCGCTGGCGGCGTGTAACAACATACGCCAAAAACATGCTGGTAGGTTAATTGGCTGTGGACTAAATTACTCCGTGTTTGTGTGTTAGGTACCTTAGTATGTATCTGCAATAGGGCCAGGAACCGATGTAAATATCTAATGTTCTATGTAAAGCACTGCGGACAATTTGTGCCACTATTTAAATAATTGTTAATAATAATAATAATAATAATAATAATAGTAAAAATAATATCCAGCATCCATTGTGTCCAGCCTCCATTTGTGCCCCTATTGTGTCCAGCCTCCATTGTGCCCCTTATATTTTAATGGTTACTTACCCTTGCTGTCTTCTAGCTCTTCCTCCGTGGGGGCTCTGCTGGCATAGTCATTCACATAGACTGTACTGGGAATACAGGGCTTTTATGTTGGCTTTGTAGGACCAATTCTATTTCCATGAATATCGCTGCCTTATATGTGAGGCAGCGCTATTCAGTCGCTTCTGCTAAATATTTTTTTTTAGAAGTAAAGACAGTCAATAGCTAATTTTTGTCTGTCTCTATTTCAAAAAGGCCTCCATTTTGAATTTTTTTTTAGAATGGGTAAGTTTGCTGATCAACATACTTACCCATTCATTTTTTTTGGAAACACTTATCGGAGAGGTGAGTAACACACTCCAGCGAGTTTTAGGGTTAAGCAGCAGGGAAGTGAGTCTTAGGGTTAGGCTGCAGGGAAGGGAGGGTTAGGGTAATGGAAGGGAAGGGTTAGGGTAATGGAAGGGGAGGGTTATGTTTAGGGTAATGGAAGAGAAGGGTTAGGGTAAGGATTAGGGTAAGGGTTGGGGTTAAATTTATATTTACAATTCAAAGCAGCATCATCTCTCATGTGGGGATCGATTGCTTTGCCTCTATGGGCCTGATCCAGCGTTACGAAAATTCGCACGACGGGCGAATGCGAACGTACGCTCGGGCGTATCAACCTACACGCCCCTAGCACTCCCATAGTAAAGTCCCTGCTTACGGCGGCTATACCCTACACTGGGTACGACCGTCGGCCGTACGAAAATTCGCAGAAAATACGCTGAGAAAATACGCTTAGCACGCCCATACTGTACAATTTAAATGGCTATCCTCGCCTCCCAGTAGTAAAACGGGCGCCCAGCCGACCATCGTAAAAAAAATACGCCCCGCGAGCGAAAAATACGCTAACGATACGCCCGCTATTCGCTCATGACGCTCGGGCGACCGGAAGCTGTCATACTGGGCATGCGCATTGCGAATTTTTTGCCGAAAATTCGCATACGCTCGTCGTACGCTCGCTTGCGAGCGTTGCTCTGGATCAGGCCCTATGAGACAACAGCTCTTTCGAAAAAGGGCCATTCGCAGCGGCGACCCACATCCTTTCCATGTGCAACATTCAGGGGGGTGATATAGTGGTTGTTATAGTTAAACATTTATTTGATATTACCATTTAGAAAACATCTTAGCGTCTGTCACCATACAATCTGTAAATTAAATGTGAGCTGTTTTACTTCCCTTCATTTTTATTACATAGAAAGTTCAAGGACAAAGGCAATTTAATACAAACAACAATGTATTTCAGACACATTTTGGCATTAGCTCTATGTTGTAGAAATAATTGGAATGAGATGCATTGATTTTTTACATTGTTTTCCTTCAAGGCAGCACCAAAACACATTTTTATGATTTTTGTGTGTTCAGAACTTGCTACAAGCTAGTAAATTTTACAAAGTTTTGGCAAGATGCACCTGATGTTTGATGTGCAGACCGTGCTGGTGTATATTCCTCTGGGGACTCAGTCTATTAATAATGGATTCTACCTACTGATATACTGCATATCAAGGTTTCCTTCTAATCTATGCTTCTGGGGAACACTTCTGAGCCACTTGTTATCAACATGTCAGGCCCTGAAGCCAAATTTATAACAACCTTCTGATGTACAACAAAGAATTATGGAAATACAGTATGTCAAAATAAAGCAATTTGTAATATTTTGTGCATGTGCCATAATTTCGGCATTGTGTTCCAAACAAGGGGTGTGGGCCCCCGGAAAGAACGGGCCTATTTGGATAGAGCCGTTTTCTCCCAGACAATTTCGAACTGGTTGAGATTTCGATTGCATATGCCTCGATGAGGCATAGCAATCGATCCACGGAGCACCAAACTTTCGGTGCTCCGAAAGGTAAGGCAAAAAACTTCCCCAACCCTTCCCCTAATTCTAACCCTAACCCAACCCTCCATTACCCTAGCGCTCCCTTCCCCGCAGCCTGACCCTAACCCACCATCTCCTGCAGCCTGACCCTAACCCTCCCTCTCCTGCAGCCTGACCCTAACCCTCCCTCCCCTGCAGCCAGACCCTAACCCTCCCTCCCCTGTAGCCTGACCCTAACCCTCCCTTCCCCGCAGCCTCAGCCTAACCCTGAAGAGGTTACTCATCTTTCCCGTGGTCCGGGTCCTACGGTAGTGGCGGCGGTGTTTCAAAAGCTGAACCAATCGGCATACTCACCCATTCTGAAATTTTTTTTTAAACTAAAGGGTATTCGAAATAGGGACATCCAAAAAGGAACTTTCGGATGTCCCTATTTTGGAAATCAGACTTTCTTAGCGGGGGAAATGCCAAACAAGGCACCCGTATCCAACACTGTCCTACTCCAAGCATGTTCCTGAGAATTATTAAATTTTTAAGGGAGAATGGGTATCCACTTGCTTTACAACTGTCCCGGAACCCAGTTCACACTTACTTCACACTGCATTTCCACTCGCCTCTAATATTTCACACTAAATAATCCACTTCCTTCCAATTCACATTATGGACCGTATTCAGACACACGCAGTAGCAAAAATCTGCACGTAGGTGTACTCCTATGACACTCCCCTCCCCATAGCCCTATCTTAACTTCTGCATGTTTATCATTCTCCATGTTCAGCCTTTACTGTACAATTTAAATAAATAAACAAGCAAGCAAATAAACAGAACAGGCGATTTGGGATAATTAACCACAAAAAGTTCACAATAGTAATAATTAAAACGGATAAGATATTATTTGATTGCTGCCAGGAAGAGGGATGTGATTCCCCCAATATAATAATCCTGAATGATAGAAGATTTAACACTCTTATTGCAATCCTGAACAGGCTTGTGACTGCTGGCGGGTGCACACGCTGTCATATCAGCTGAAGATGAGTTTACATTTGTTGCTGTGGACAATATGTGCTGCGGCTAAGATGTCCCAGAGAAGGGGTGAGATCTGTTTACTCATTTACTATCACTAAACCCTTTGCCTGCTGTTTGCCTTGTGGTTAATCTGTGGCCAAGTTATATTCTATATGGTACCGTATCAGTATTTTCTTGTTTATACATTTTTTGCTGGTGTTTTAATAAATATGGGGTAGATCCAGAACTAAGTCCGTCTTCCATAGACGGACATAATTCAATAAACAATAGCTAATGCACATGCGTAGTAGCTATTGTACGTAACCTGCGTATCGTTTCGATACGTAGATTGCGTATATGCAGTCTTTTAGACCGCATATACGCAATCTACGCATCGAA
>WWET01002723.1:124564-138521 GCA_011038615.1 Limnodynastes dumerilii | reverse complement strand
GCTGTTTGCACATTGTAAATGCCCCCCCCCCCCCACACACATCGCGTATTCTCGCACAGGAATGTTGTCACGCCTTGTCGTATGGAGTTGTGCATGTGCTGGAATCAACCCTGTACGCACCGATGTCCAATGCGTAACATCTGCATGTTCAGTTCGCAAAAAAAAACCCACCAACTTACACACATGACGTGTGTAAGTTAGCTAACTTTATTAAGTCTGAATACGGTCTTATGTTAGCAACTTTGACCCAGTTCACATAAAATTACTCCTCATTAACCTTAATTCACATTGTATTAATTTCTCCCAGTTTATATAAAATTAGCCCAGCATCCCAAGTTCATACTGAAGAGATCTTCCTTCCCCACACACTCTTTATTATGAATTAACCAGCCCTCTACCCAGTTAACACTAACATCAGTTAACCCACCCTTTCCCCCATTACACACTAATTTAAACCCTTGATTTTAGATAAAATTTTAATTCTCCTAATTTAACCTAGTTAGCACTAGGTAAATCCTTAATTATCACCTTAGTTCAGACAAAACTAACCTTCAAACGCAATTTCAGACTTAACTGACTCCTGTTTTCCAGTCTTATTGGCAGCTATGGCCAAATATCCACAGCTTTGTATTTAAAGTATAATTTAACCTTGGACTAGGAATCTTCACCTCTCAAATTTAATACTGTTTGCAACATATAAAATTAGCTAGAAACAGGGAATATTACCATTACTTACATGTTATGTAATTGGGTTATATTATTTAAAAATCATTTCATACATTATCAACTTATATATTGTTATATTTATCTATGGACTAACCGATTATTGAGGAACATACTTTCAGTCGTTTTCAAACTGTTGACTGATATTGAATTTTCTTTATTTGATAAAAAAATATATATCCTATTATATTGTCCTTGCTGTGGTCTGATATAGTAATTGATTGTAGTTGTTTTTACATCTGGCTGTAACTGATATTTCAGGATAAATCAATCTTTTTACACACAATTAAAACTCTTAGTAACCTTTATGATATATTTCAACTAAGTTTCAACAAAGATTTTAGCTTTAATTGCTATTTACTGTTTCAGTCCCAATTGCATTACTATAAATCAAAGTAATTAAGGAAAGAGCCTGGGCCGGATTCACACCTGCGCATGTGTAGTAGGTCCTTTACGCAATCTACTTACCAGTTGGGTACGTAGATTGCCTCTGTGTGGTCTTTAAAGACCGCACAGAGTATTGTAGGTAATAAGAGGCAGCGTCGGGGATGGTTTTGGTAAAAGTGGGAGGAGGGAGTTTATTTAGATTAGCCGGGGAGGGCGGGGGGAAGGACATTGCACAGATAGTTAAGGTAGTCATATGGCCATAAGTGCCATAAGGTACCTAAAAAGGAGGGAGGGATGTAAGCTAGGCGTGGCTCTCACACTGGATCTGTGAATCCGACCCCCTGTCTTATATATTTTAAGCTCCTGGGACAGATTGAAACACAGCTTGTTGTAAAATAGATGCACAATATTTTATCTATCAAGTTATGGCAGTTCTTGCTGTTCCTCTATATTTGGACACAGTTCTGGACTGCTTTAAAATCAGCAAACTTTATCATACAAGCAAGATATGTGAGGTGTGCCATAGGTGCTACTATACAATATTCAGGTAAATTTCATTCTCTGTCAGTCTCTGGGAAAATTTGCTGACTCTGAGGCAAGGTTTGATTAAACTCTATATCCTGACAGATAGCAGTATGAGTTTGATAAAATGAAAAGGGAAAGCAACTGATGTGAGCAAATGACAATGCATAATCAGCTAAAGCTTTTCTTCTGGTAACATCATCATGTGGCTTTTTCCGGAAAGTACATAACAATTTTTTTTCCTACTTACATATTTTGCATAGATTTTGAGGTATATTTTCATAATCCATTCAGCCCCCATGATGCTTTATTAAATAAGACCTCTGCTATCTGGTGGCATACCTGGCTAAAATACAAGTATGGCTGCTAGCTCCTGACAAGTTTGCACAGTTACACAGAGTACCACAAGACAGTGGTTCAAGTACCACTAGCGGTGCTTTTACCACTTAGCTATTGCAAAGTAAATAGCTACAAATAAAACATCTACGTGATATAGTTTGTTTTCCTCATTTTAAAATAACTACTTTTATCAAAATAAAATATAAATACATTTTTTTTACACAAAAGCTAAGAGTCATTGATTTAATAATCCAATAGGAGTTCACAGAAAGTACAGTAAGGATAGCTTCCAAGGTCATATACACATAGAACACAGTGTACACTAACACAAAGGTATCATACTTGTATCTAAGACAGGAACAAGACGTTCTACTTACATTAATGTGTATACCAGTATTTGAAAAATCTGTTATAATAAGGCTAATTACATTACTGAGTAACTTATGGATATCCCATGTGATTTGACAGTGACAGAAGCAGCTTCCTGGCTACTTGTCATTGAGCAGGAAACAATTATCTTGTTTTGTCACCTTGTAACATGTTAGAGCATTGGTTACAGATATGCCCTGGTTTATAATTTTCTCTTTTTCTAAGTGTTCTTTTTTACATTTTTATTTATTGGACATATCTTATGTATCATGTATATAATAAAAGTATTTTCAATTTTCCAACAACTTATGGAAATGGAATTTAGAATTTGTTTTGTAATATGTAACCGGTAGAACGTGAACGCAGAATGGCAAATACCAATGATGATAAGCAGGAACAGACTTTGCTGAAGGGGGTATGTGCCCTCGGACTCACTGCCTTTTGGTGCTTTCAGGGCACATACCTGGTGGTCAAGTGAGTACACATAGTCCACTGAATCAGATAATAAATGCAGCTGCATCATTCAAAGTACCACACAAAATCTGCTTCTGTAAATGATGTGAACTAACATGTGGACGAATCATTCATGAAAACTGATTTTCTTCTACATGACTCCTGTATAACTATGTACTGTTTATGTAAATAATGCAGCCGCATTTGTTGGGTTATCTCAGCATCAGTAAGAAGAAGTACAAGAAAGGGAAGAAGACAGCAAAATGTATGGAAGTAGTAGAAGTTGGAGAAAAATAGGGGCAAAATTGATGCAGGGACAGAAATGGATGGCTGAACACATACAAGTAACAAACTGGATGGCTGGACACATACAAGGGGCATCCAGGATGGGTGGAAGTAAAAAAAATATAAGACCCTGTCTTATTTTCGGGGGAAAAACGGTAATATCTTTCATTTCTCTTTCAAAATACAAGACTGTGATTGGCCTTGTAAATGTGTGGCTGTAATTAGCCTTAGCCAGACTCGCTTCTCCTCACTGCAATCTTACGATTTACTAAAACTCACCCATCCGGCGGGGTCCTCTGAGGATTTGTGACATCATTGGATCTCGCACTAAATTGAAGTCCTGATGCATGCGCAGTGGTTCTGTTTTGCACATGCAGTGTGTTCCTGTCAGGATTTATAAATCTTCAGACATGTGTCGACCCGGCCTGGTAAGTTTGCTTTTTTTCCGCACTAGAATCATCAATGGTAATCCTTGTTCATATGATGGGTCTTTTTGCACTGCTCCATGGTCAAGTAATGAGAACATACCTTGCTCACAGCAGCAAGGTAACTTGAGGCATATACTCACTGATGCCTAAATAAATCAAGGGAAAAAGACAAGGGAAGGGGGAAGGAAAAAATCCCGCAGACTATAAAATGAAAATACTGGAAGACCAAAATATGTCACAAAGCACATACGTCAATCATCATATACTGTATAAATGAACAAATGTAGGAGGTGCTATCTGTGGTTGCTAAATTGAAAGAAACAAGGAAAAAAGGGGAAGGACAAAAATCAGCAACCTAACTGGTGCGCACTCCACTGAACAAATGTATAGATAAGGCTGCCAGTAATATATCATCAAAAACACATGTACTAGAACAACACAGTACTGGAGGAGTAATAAAACTTAATATTTACTAGTTATAATAAAAAATATAGGCAAAATGTTAAGCAAAATAAAAATACTGTTTTATATGAAGTGGCACTGCAGGGTGGGCGGTAGAGTTGAATTAGGTGCAGACAATACAATCATGTTATTTACACCCAGATACAAAGTCACCCCATATATATATATATGATGTAGTAGTTTGTAAAAATGACAGACAAAAGGCAAACAGGTGATGGTCATTATAAAAAAATTGATAAAGGGAAGATCAGAGGCGGAACTACCATTGGTACAACAGGTGCAGTGGCACCAGGGCCCATGCTGATACAAGGGCCCACAACCATCATCACACAACCGCTGAAGCTCCCCACCGGGTTACCTGGGACATCATCAGAGCCAAAGCATATGTTTTGCACCTGAGCCCATAATTTGCTAGTTCCACCTCTAGGGAAGATGAATACTACCTATTATTTTCCTGACAGGTGCCTGCTGCCTCATGGTGGAGATTCTCGTCACTTGGGGGTATATCTGTCCCTGCCTACAACTTAAGTGCCTAGTCACAATCTAAGTGTATAGTGCAAAGTCAAAACAATATGCAGAAACAGTATGACGTAAAAACGGGGGGACTGAAATGTACCTCGGCATTGCCTTCCCAACACGCGTTTTGCCGACCAGGCTTATCAAGTGCGATCCACTGATGGTTGTTTGTGTTGCAGAAGCTTGTCTTAGGATGGAATCACCTAATGACAAATAAAAAAATAAATATTAGGAAAGATATGGCATTCATGATAGTAATGCACACTATATCCTATTATTTGTAAAAAAAGACTGCATTAATACACTAAACAATTTTAATAAACAATTAGTAGAAGTAGAAATAGAAGAAAATTAAACCACGTTCAAGGTATTAGAAAAATAAGAATTACAATATTACCTAAAGGACTTGATCCTGAATCTGTAAATCGGTGTTGTATAAGTAGAAAAATACAATATAAATGGTGCTAAATAAATACACCCCAAAAACAATGACAATAAATGATGTTTATAAGCACATAACACAGGTTTGCAGACTTAATTTGATCAATATAAAAACATTTCCAGCTTTAGAAAGTATTGTATTTTTTTTCTTGTTGCAATTTTAAGGATAGAATATAATACAGATAGTACAATGAGAAGCTCAGCCTGCTAGAGGACTGTCTGCATTGATAATGTACTCATGTATTCTGAAAGAGATTTTGCATATCTATAGAACAGAGTCTATTTAGAAATTGTCTAGACACAAGTGTTGAAGAAATATGTGTACTGTATTTGGTAAGTATAGAGGATGCAAGGATATCATATGGGAGATATAACCCTATTCATCTGTTATTTACTAGATTAAACTACAGAAGGATATAGAAGGAAACAGAAGGATATAGAGAAGACAGTTATATAAAAAAGGGATTGCATGTAATAAAATTTGTATACAATCAGGAAAAATGGTGCCATTTAAAAAATATAAGCATTACAAGCAGTCGCTTTAATGACAATTTAATATAGCGAGAATACAAAGGGACACGGACTTTAATAATAAGATCAGAACTATTGGCCCTACAATTGACATAACATATGAAATTAGCAACAGCGTTTTCAACACAGCAATACAAATGAATTCAGTTGTCATCAGTAATGCAGAAAATTCACTAAGCATGTTACGAGTAGCTTCTCACCAGGGGGCAGAGTTTAACTAAGAGACTGATGGTCACTGGAGCCACTAGTGGTGGTGATAGCCTGGGCTACAGCCTAGTAGGTTGAGGCCCCTAGTGGCAAAATCTGGTAAACAGGGCAAGATGACATCACCAAAGGACAGAGACCAGAACCTGCATATCACTGGGGGTAAGAAACTGGGTGCTCCAAACAGGAGTACTGGATGTACACTGGAGGGAGTATAGAACCTAAACAAGGATCCCAGATAAAACCTATACAAGGTGGGCCCACACAACTGCTACACAAAAAACAGAAACCATATGGAAAAGGCTCAGAGTGAGGAGTAATGAGTACAGATTAAAGTACTAGGTGGTAAAGTACACAATACAACTGACAGACTGAGGTAGGAAGCATAGTAGTACCAATGCCAGAAAAGTCACAGAAGAGAGTATGAGGTGGAGGGACAAACCTGAAGTATTATTATTATCTTTTATTAATAAGACACCACAAGGTGTCCGCGGCACCGTACAAAATACAACAAAATACATTACAGACATTCAGGGTAGGAATGGGCAGCATAGTATATATAAATACATTGGACCTGATTCACACTTAAGAATCTTCTTAAAATAAGAACTTAAAGTCACTCCTGGGCTAAACCATGTTGACTTTAAGTTCTTATTTTAAGAAGATTCTTAAGTGTGAATCAGGTCCTATATGACTAAAAATATCAATATCAAATAAAGTGAATCAAGCGCAGAACACAAAATGTGAGTTGTCAAGCTTGGAAGATCAGGAAGCAGGAGATTGAGCGCAGTGATATGTTGAGAGCCATGAGATGAGGATGGGGTAAAAGGGTAGCAGAGGGGGGACAAGAGGGAATGAAGTGAGGGGGGAGTGGTGGAGGAAGGGCCCTGCTCACGTGAGCTAACACACTATGTGGGAGGGAAGAACTTGCAGAAGACATAAGGAGGGGGAAGGAAGTGGACTTCAGGTGTGAGCGGAGGAGAGGGGGAAGGAAGAGAAGGGATAGATGAAGGATGCAGTGAGGTTGTTAAGGGGTAGGCTAGCCTGAACAGGTACGTTTTGAGTGAATGCTTGAAGACTTGCAATGTGGGGGAGAGTCTGACTGAAGAAGGGAGGTCATTCCAGTGCAGAGGTGCAGCACAGGAGAAGTCCTGGATACGGGCGTGAGATGTGGTGATCAGTAAAGAGGTCAGACAGCGCTAATTAGCAGAATGGAGAGGGCGGCTAGGGGTGTGCATGTTGATGAGGGAAGAGAGGTAGGGAGTAGTGGATGAGGACATGGCATTAAAGGTGAGCGTAAGGAGTTTAAAGAGAGGTCTGAAGTGGACAGGAAGCCAGTGGAGTGTTTGACATAAAGGAGAGGCCAAGGTAGAGCAGCGTGAGAGGAAGATGAGCCTGAAAGCAGCATTGAGTATAGATTGAAGGGGTGCAAGATGGGTAAGCAGGAGACCTATGAGGAGGAGGTTACAGTAGTCGAGGCTTGATATGACTAAATAGTGGATGAGGGCTTTAGAAGCTTCATTGGTGAGGAAGGGACGGATGCGTGCAATGTTGCGTAGGTGGAAACAACAAGAATGAGAAAGGGCACGGATGTGTGGTATAAAGGAAAGTGAGGAGTTAACACCTAGACACGGGGGGTGGGGAGGAAATCCTAGGGGGGGGGGAAACAATCATTTCCGTTTTGTCCATATTCAGCTTGAGGAAGCGTTTGGCCATCCAGGTGGATAGGGGTGCAAGGCACTCAGAGATCTTAGACAGAAGAAAGGGGTTGAGGTCAGGGAAGGAGAGGTAAAATTGAGTGTCATCAGCGTAGAGGTGGTAGTTGAAACCAACGGTGCTGATGAGGTTACCCAACGAGGAGGTGTAGATGGAGAAGAGAAGTGGGCCAAGGACAGTATGCAAGATGGAAAGCACAGGCAAGGTGCACAGAAGCATTGTATACAGAATGACAGAGACAGTAAAGAAGAGGCTTGGAGCCGGGGGAAGGGAGGATAGAAATGAAGACAAGAGGCAGGATAACAGCGTTAGAGACTTGGGTGAGACAGGAGAAGACTGCAACTAGGTAATAAATAAAGCCAGAGAACGAAGCAATAAAGATGGTAAGACACAGGAAACCAATGCTATAACCAGCATTGTTGTCTTGAGCTGCCAGCAAATTATATAGATAGGGAATAGCCAGAACTCAATGCTCGAGAAAGCACAATTAGCATGATGGCGTGGAACCATAACTATGTGAAGGTAAAAAATTATAGTGACAAGAGATTTATTGGCACAAAAAATGACAGGGCCAATGACTGTTGCCAAATTAACTAACCGGTATTCCATTTAACTTGTTAATGGCAGCAATATTTTATAGTGAGTATGCAACAGAAAAATGTTAAGCACAACAATATTAGGGAAATTAATAAAAAAGGAGATAACTGTTGCCATTAATCTATATATTACACACATGAGGCAATCATTTACAATGAAAACTAGCCACTATTTATACAGCTAGCTATTTCATGATGGAAACTATTTCCACACCTTGCATAAAATAGGGACTGTCATTGAAAGTATGTCTTACCTGGGTTACAAGGATATTGTGCCACATTGAACTTCTTTGTGTCTAGGACCACTGCTGCTGATGCCCTCTTCCTTGGGCCTAATTCCTTACTTGCCTAACCTGGTCCCTCCTAGGAATCCTCTTGCTCTGACAACTCTGAAGTAGAATCCTGTAAAGGGAATATAAGTAGACTCTGATAAAATTGGATGTCTGACGCGCTCCGCTCGTGTATGTGTGTATGTTATAGGACTTCATGGCAGAAGAAGGGAGGCAAAACAGTCAAGAAGCCAAAACTGCAAAGAGGAATCTTTGTTAACACGCCAGGATTCTGGAAAGTCTACAGGATTACAATTCTAGAATTCTACATACCACTCATAATAACAGTAGGTTGTTAAAGAATATTTTACATAGAGATAAATCTTATCCAGAAGTAAAAGAGAATTTAATTAGTAAATAAATTACTATAAAGTATATAGTCATGGTTAAAATAAAGTCCTAAAGCATAATTTTTTAGTTTAATAACGATCAATTTATCATCAGGTTTTTTAATAGCACATTTATAACTACTTAGCAGAAAAAGAGGAAGAAAATATAACCACATTATTTCTTAACTTAATATAGAGCAGGTTCAGACACCACAGGCATTTCATTAAACTAAATGCACATATTAAAATGTATTTAATACTCCTTCAACCCTGAATATTCATCGTTAACTTTAGAATTAAAGTCCAAGATTGTTGTAAAGAATCCCAGAATGGCTGTGCATTACATAAATTGTCTTTTCTATCACATCATAGAACATTATGGACCGGATTCACAGATTCGATTTTGCTTCTTTTTCCGTGTGTATTTTTAGGATCGGAGTAACATGCGCATGCGAAGTAACTTTTTTAACGCAAGTTGCGTAGGGTTTAGGCACAGAAGTCCATTAGGCATGGATTTCAAAATCGTACTTAGTGACATAGGGGCTGATCCAGACTTACGTATTTACGGCGGGGCGGCAGCGGCGGGAGCAGCGCATGCACCGGCCAGATTTTGGCCGATCGAGATCGAGGATCGGGCGTCTGTAGTAGCAGCGTAGTAACGGATGAGGGGCCATCCCTAGCCGTTACTACGCAAAGCTTAGTGTAGGTAGGTGGGGGGAAGTAGTTTAATGAGGGAGGGGGGGGGAGGGAGGTGTTTTAGTAAATACGCTCCTGTCCCTGCGTATTTACCCTCGCTTATGCTGGCTGAAGTTAGGGTAGCCTTCAGCTGACGTAAGCTAGGGTAAATATGCTGAGACAGGGGGGAGTGTTGGCGGGGGGAGTGCATGCCTATACACTGTGCATTAGTACTCCCAGCGCATCAGCGTAGGTCTGGATCAGGCCCATAGTGCGAAGTTATGTAATAGTGGGTGAGGGGAGGCATTTAAATGGGCTTTTGAGGGTGTGGTTAGTAATGTATGCACGTACCTAAGCAACTTAGGCACGTAAATACACCCGTAGAGTTAAGGTTGCCCTATGGAGTCATAAGTCACCAAAAATCCGTCCGTGCAAAGGCAGTTTGCAAACGTATACGTATCTGTGAATCCGTTGTGTAATAAAATAGGTTGCCATTTGCAATAGCAGTTTTCTATTTCCATAGGATTTTGCATAATGATACAGCTGCCATTTAGCCGATGGCTGCATCATGTTTGACAGTAACACTACAACTGCAGGTGCTCGATCACTACATACAATAAACAACCAATAAAACTGTTGCCTGCTTCCCACCAGTGTATGCCAGCACACTAATTAATAATAAAACTGTATTTAATTATTCAGTTGGTATAACGATAACAACGCTACAGAAAAAATCTAAAGTTTAAAATAAATGCAGAAAAATAGGAAAAGACAGAAACACACATACAATATATAGAAACGATATGCACTAAATCTCATCCCACAAAAAAAGGTATCCAACATCCGAATATTAAATCCAGCCTCAAAGTCCTTCGGCATATTTTAGTAGGTTATAATGAAAATTCAACCAACAACAGAACTAGGCCTTGCTATACTTGTAGATATGCGTTTATAATTAAAGCTACATTCTCAATAAATTCAGTAGCCCTGATTCAGATCTGAGCGTACAACAGTGGGCATGACATTTCTCTGTGTGATTCGTACTGCGCATGTTCAGAAACTGAAGAGCATGCAGGGACATTCCATTCAGATTAAAGCACAACCCTGGCATCCAGGGCTTGCATTGTTAGGAAGGTGTAGAGGAGGGGGTGGAGGGATATAGCCAATGTACTGTGCCAAGGCAAGCGCACTCCATCCTGGTCAGATGTAAAATGGTTACTTTACATTTTAAAATATGCACCTTCTACAAGTCATTCACTCGTTCAGAAGCTAATTTAGTACCTAGTGCTATCACTTATCATCATTTATGCTCCATCTGGTCCGGATTCTTTAGCAGACTTCCGTATGCTTATGCATGCGCAGTACCAATATCCTCGCTTTACAACGCAGCTGCCCGATGCTGCGTTCGATACATGTGAATATCAGACCCCTGCACGGGGGGCCGTGCCCAAACCCATGTGTACGAGATATGCATGGGGGGTAGGCATAAGCATGTAAATCGTACAGTAAGAGCTTGGCTAATCCCTTATGTACAATCCAGTATTCCGCACACTTGGAGATACGTGCAGAATTCTTAAGGTAGAGTCCTGGTGGCGGATTCCCAAACCATACCTAGAGGAGCAGGGGGAGTGCACTGCAATCCTGCATGCAGGGTTGTATATCACAAATTCCGTATGCTAGCCTCTGCAGCGGAGGCTATAATACAAAATGTATTCCTAACTGTGGATCCGGTCCTCTGTAGCTTTATCTTTTCTGTATCCTTGCTGTACTGTCTTCCTGTGTAACGATCTCTCACTAGCTAATGCTGACATAACCTTTTGTCACGAGGCTTTAGGCTTCACTGCTCAGTGCTGTGCAGTCACAGACACGGACATATTGCTTGACCAAAATACTCTACTGCAAAACAATATAGAAAGCATGTTAATATTAGAAAGGCCATTCAAGGATCCATTTACCACTTTCCATTAAAATGCAATTAACTAGTTTTCAATCTGGTTCTCACCCCTTTTTCCTGAAAATGACATGTTTCTAATTGCTGCTCTCCCTGACCTTTTCCAAGGCACTGACCATAATCTAGATTTCACAGACTACTCCCAGTGGACTGTGTTCACACTTAAGAGTGTTTTAGGTTTTTAATTATATGCAAAAAGTAGCAAGGCGACTCCCATGACACGCCCCAGGTTTACAGCTTCTTAACTGACTTACGAATGCCATAGGGCTACCTTATCTTTAGGTTCGTACCTGTGTGCGTGGGGTGGCTAATTAAGAAAGTTTTTGACTAACCATGCCCAGATTTCCTCATTTAACTGGCAACCTCCACCCAATCTACTTATCTTCAATCTTAAATTTTCCTGGCACATCCCTTCATTCTTAAGTCATTACGAACCTTGAGGAAATAGGTTTGTAATGGTGATTCAGAGCCTTCCTATGTAAATTGTGTATATTAAGATACTACTTATGCATAGTATATCCCTTCTTAAATTTACGCACCTAAAAACCTGCATTTTCTTAACTGTAAATTAGGTCCAGTGTGAGAATATGCATTTTTACTGTATCACAAAAATTTGGGATTAAATTAATTTGTAACAAATAGTTATGCAAAACTATTAGATTGAGAAAAAAAGGTGGACCTGATTATATTACTAATACTAAAGCAGCTATACCTCACCTAGGGACCCACCAATTCCCTAAATTAGATCTATTGTATTACAAGGATATAAGGCGGGTAAGCGCTTAAACAAATTATAGAGGAAGAAACCTACCACCAATTAAAAAAAAAACTAAAAACTGAACAATGTGAAGGATAAATCTAGGGGAGTATCTATCAATCGCTATCTTTTAAATACCCATAAAATATGTGTGATGCTCCTAAATATTCAAAATTAAATTCTAACATATATACAACAATCCTTGTTATGAGCAATAAAGTGACTCTGTGCTATTTAAGTCTAAGTGTAAACATATAAATCAATAAAATTATATACTATAACCAATATAAATGTGCAAAAAACTGATGTATAAATATACCACTTTTTCTAAAACCTTAAACTAATAAATATAAACAAACGGCTTTAAGACAATAGTGAACATGTGTAATAAAACTAAAATTATTTAAAATAATAAAAAACAAATAATTCAAGTCTTCAACAGTTTTTCCACAATATATGTCCTATGGATGCAATGTTACTTTGTTATGTCCAAATATTAAAACTGCCCCTGAGACCGAGGAATAAATAGATGGCAAAACAGGAATAATTCAAATCTTCAAAGGTTCAATATATGTTCCCCGGTTTATAGATATTATATCCTTTACTATGTCCAAATAAAAGGAGAGATAGTACCTATTTTCCTAATGGAGGATTCTTCTACAAGATAGTCTTTAAAATCGAAGAAAAGGAACTGTAGATTAAAACTTCCAGGCAACCAGGACGCCGAGAGTCTCCACATGTAAACACAATCTCTGACTCTGTCGGGAAGGGGAATCCCCCGCTCTTGGCGCGGTTATTACGGGTTCCTTCCATTTGAGTATGGATAAAAAAGGGATGGTATATAAAAAAGGATAAGTAAATATTTATTGGTGCAAGCAAAAAATTATAAAACAGTTCAAATCGGTTTCTTCCTCTATAATTTGTTCAAGCGCTTACCTGCCTTAAATAGTTTTGCACATTGATCCTAAACTAAGAACGACAGTGGACTTACGCAACTCAGTTGTGTAAGTCCCATGTCAGGGAACATCTGCGCATGCGCACGCCAGATGTTCCCTTAGTGTAAGTCAGTAGTTACATACGTCAGTATTAACGGGGAAGGGGCAGACCCTTCACTTACGATGGCTCTATCCCCGCCATATAGGCAGGGATAGCCATTTAAATGAAGGGTCCGGTGCAGGGGAAGCACTGTTACGACTAGGTTTGTGGTCGTAGGGTCGCAGACCTGGTCGTAAATGTTAAGACAGGAATCTGGACACTTAAGTGTCCAGATTTCCTACCAACAGCGGGGAATGCAGGGGGTGTTCACCCCCTGCTACGCGAGCATACCTACGGACCCTCGCACGCACCTAAAGCATGCGGGGGTCTGGATATTCCCCATTTTAACCATCAGAAATGTATCTATCAATGTCAATGTTTTGTGTGGCTGAATAGTAAAATAAATTTTATATATTGTATATTTTTTTAACAAATGTAACATTTTTATTATAAACAATACTTGCTGTGAATCTTAGTAGTACTGGGTTAATGTCTTCTAAAATCCCATGACTTCTGAATTGCTAAAAAAAGAACTTTACTAAATGAATGCCCTGTGTGCATCACTTTATGTTAATGCTTCACCCAGGAGACTGTCTTTTTAGCTAATGCAAGATAATGAAATACATCTGTCAGATGAGAAGACTACCTACCAGTGTGAAAGGAAGCGCATCTAAGGCATCAATTTGCAGGTATTGCTCTCACAGCTAGCATAGTTTTATTTATAATTAATAAGGCAGGCAACTTTTTTAGCTCATATTTTATCACCTACACGTAACCAAAATGCAGAAAATATCCAAATTATCTCATATGATTCTGATCGTAAAGTACACTCTTGCATGATATAAAGTATATGTTGTTTACATTTGATGTATTATTATTATTATTATTATTATTATTATTATCATTATT
>WWET01002723.1:88674-124270 GCA_011038615.1 Limnodynastes dumerilii | reverse complement strand
AAGTTACTTGTATTCTTTGCATGCAGGGATATATCTTTGAATTGCTTACTGCACACAGATACTGACCAGCTTTACTATCACACTGTTATTTAGACTTGGGATAGGAAACATCACCTCTCAGCTCTTATACTGTTTGCAACAGATAAAATATGACTCTCCTGCAATCAACATGGTTTAGCCCAGGAGTAACTAATTTCAAGCACTTACTTAAGTCTGGATACAGCCCTAAGTTCTAACACAAACATACACATACTCACAGTTAACCTACTTGTATGTTTTTGGGAAAGTGGGAGGAAACTGGAGCACCGGGAGGAAACCCACACAGACACGGGGAGAACATACAAACTCCACACAGATAAGGCCTAGTCTGGGAATCGAATTCATGACTTCAGCACTGTGAGGCACAAATGCTACTCACCCATGGGTAACAGTGAAGGATGATGTTAGGACTGAAGATGAGGGGAAGGGGGTGACTTAAACCTTCTACATTAAGTGCAAAGTCAGTAAGCTGGGAATGTTCAGTGCATTCACAGAATAGTGGCCCATGCTGATCCAGAATGGAAGCATGGGGCTATGTGGCTGCAGAGTTTCTGTTAAGCAGCCACCACATCTGTTCTACTTCTTTGGTTTCCAGTCCCCCTTTGTGTACCCCACATACAGGGGCATTTCTAGGGGTGGGCAGCTGCATGAAACACCCCCCAAGGCTGAAGTCACAAAGAATGTGGTTAAAGCAGACGCTGGCTGCATCTTGGTCATACAGGGCTCTAGGGCCAAGTCTGTTTTTGTGAATGAGGTGACATAAAATATACGTCCATGTCATTCATGGAAACAGATTTGGACCAACAGGGATCTTGCAGGAGCCTTGTACAATTAATACTGTTTGTGTGAATAACACAGACACATCTATTAGGCAGGACACACTTACAAGGGACAGTAGTTGATGGCTGGACACATATACAAGGGGCAGAACTGGATGGCTGGGCACACATACAAAGGATACAGGTGGAGAAAACTGTGGCTGAGAGCTTTCAAACACATAAAGAAATGACTGGAGGGATAAAGGGGCATTGAAGGTAAATTGGGTATCTTAGCCCCCCAATGAAAGGGTGTGTTTCCCCACTTAGAATGGCCCTTTCCCCCATAACAATCTCATTACTTGAGCCCCCAAATTCTACCATCTCCAGTAAAACTTCTTTCCCCACCTTACATATTACACTACACCACACAGTAACATACATTATAACATTACATAGTTTCCCTCTCCCCATATTACATATTACACTACACCACACAGTAACATACATTATAACATTACATAGTTTCCCTCTCCCCATATTACACTATACCACACAGTAACATACATTATAACATTACATAGTTTCCCTCTCCCCACCTTACATATTACCCTACACCACACAGTAACATACATTATAACATTACATAGTTTCCCTCTCCCCATATTACATACTACACTATACCACACAGTAACATACATTATAACATTACATAGTTTCCCTCTCCCCACATTACATATTATACCACACTACACAGTAACATACATTATAACATTACATAGAAACATACACTAAAAAGCACTGCAAAATGGCAGACATTAGAAAAATGATATAGTATAGCGTGCGCAAAGTTAACTGATCAATTAGAATAACAATTGCGAAGTGACAATAGAATAAGAACACAAGACGGGATCCAGATGTTTGTGCAAAGTCCATATGTTGGCAGCCCTGCGGCTATGAACGTTCGGACTTTGGTATCCTATTTTCCGCACGGAGGTGATTAGTACACTTTACCTTGATTTCCTCTGTGTAGAAGGCAGTTACGAGAACTTAACCCTATCTTAAGTATTCTGCATGGAAACCCTTACATGCGGAATACTGGTTTGTATATAATGGCTTAGCTAAGCCCAATTTAAATACCTATGCCCACCCATTATGTGTATCTTGTGCGCAGGGTAGTGGATGGCTCCCCCGTGCGGACATTGACATCCGCATGGAATACTACATCGGACATGCACAGTACTTACAGACAAGAAATCACTTATCATTACTAATTCTGGATCTGGCCCACAATTGTTATAAAGTATAGCAGAGAGAGAGGAAAATAAGTAAAGTTTACCAACACCAGAAAAAAAGTTTGACCGGGCTGAAGAGTCTCCTGGATGATGAATGGTGAAATAAGCAGGATTTTTTTATGCTCTCAGTATACAGCTACATGGTAGGACATGATGTTGTCTTTGATTCCCTTAGGAATGCAAAAGTAGAAAGTCCAAATGTTTATGAAATGGCCGGTTGTGTTGTTACAATTAGATACTTCCTGTGTCCTAGTGTCCCTCATCATTATGCGTTCCCATGCCACGGTGTCAGTTAATGGTTTGCCAATGATGTCAAGTAGCCTTCTTGGTTGATGAGAGGGTAATAAAATTATCAGGTTTAATAATACATATGTGACAAACAGATGCGATGCTATCAGTGGGGGTGCGCATAAATGCATACCCATAATGCAATAATCTTAACTTAATAATGTTGCTATGTTATTATACTGATTGATTTGTTTAGATTGTTTTGATATTTAATTAGATGTTGACATCAGTTACATTCCCAGTCACAATAGCATTGAGCCTGAGCTGCACGAATCTGTGGCACCCCTGTGGGTTTGAGCATCTTTGTTATGGCCCTGTTGTTTTCACTGTTTGTCAAGCTTCACAAGGACACTACTGAGAGAGGGTGCAATTTCAAAGTTTTACTGTTCTGACAACTTCCAGACCCTGCACTGCTTCATCTCTGGTGGAGGAACCTATGTAGCTTGGCCATTCTCTGCATAAATTGTTTATAACCTTACTAGGAAACCAGTCACCAATTGCCATCCTGTGCCGAGCGACTGGGAAACTTCAACCCCTCTTCAGTTCTGGAGGGGAACACTGAGACAGAGGTACCTTTTGGATCTCCATTTTTCTTTGCACCAATATGAAGAAGCATCTGTCTACAACAACAGTTTATTCAGGTAAGGTTGACTACTTCATTGCTTACATTGGTAAAGGATTTTTGTAATGAACAGGTGTCCCAGCCACATTTACTTATGGGGATAGATGGTAGTATTTATTTGGAGATTTCTTTCTTTATCTTATTGCAATACAATCATATGGTCATCTTAAGTTTCTCTTATTTTCAAACACATTCACCAGTCTTGGGTTGGAGCTGTTCTCAAGTATTTTCATGGTATCAGTTTGCTAGAATCATTGCCTACAGAAGATAATCTGACCACCTTCCCTTCAGGTCACAGAGGTTCTACCCATCACTTATTCTTTGTTTTGTTATATCCTCTACAAGATAGGTGCTGAGAGGCTGCAACCAGTTTGTCTGTTGAACTGTCCCATTAACCTTTTGATTGGTTAGATGCTACACAGGGTAAAGTATATCCCCTTTTGCAACCAGACCTATTGCCAGATTTACTAAGCTGCAGGTTTAGAAAAGTTCTCGTAACTGCCTTCTACACAGAGGAAATCAAGGTAAAGTGTACTAATCACCTCCGTGCGGAAAATAGAAAACCAAAGTCCGAACGTTCATAGCCGCAGGGCTGCAAACATCCGGATCCCGTCTTGTGTTCTTATTCTATTGTTACTTCACGATTGTTATTCTAATTGATTAGTTAACTTTGCGCACGCTATACTATATCATTTTTCTAATGTCTGCCATTTTGCTGTGCATTTCAGTGTACGTTTCCCACTCTTATTATTATTCAATTTAATACATTTTAATAAAAGCAACCTGATCGGACAATCACTAATTTTGGCCTTTAACACTGAAGGTAGGATAAGTATTAAATGTCATATGGGAAGAGGGATGTAACTGAACCAGGGAATGGTATGTTATGTAATGTGGGGAGAGGGAAACTATGTAATGTTATAATGTATGTTACTGTGTGGTGTAGTGTAATATGTAATGTGGGGAGAAGGAAACTATGTAATGTTATAATGTATGTTACTGTGTGGTGTGGTGTAGTGTAATATGTAATGTGGGGAGAGGGAAACTATGTAATGTTATAATGTATGTTACTGTGTGGTGTAGTGTAATATGTAATGTGGGGAGAGGGAAACTATGTAATGTTATAATGTATGTTACTCAGGGTTGCCGACTCTCCCAGAATGTCTGGGAGACTCCCAAAATTCGGGCAGTACTCCCGGTATCCCGGGAGAGCCAGCAAATCTCCCGCAAGTGACTTGAGGCCCGTGGTTTCACTAAAACCACGGCCTCAAGTCCTGCCCCCCTGCCTAGCAACACTAGTATACTAGTGTTGCTAGGCACAGGAAGGAACTTGATGACGCAATTTGCGGCATCAAGCCCCGTCCCGACCCCTATTTCAAGTAAAAACGGGTCTGTATGAGCCAAGGGGCGGAGCCTAATGACGCGATTTGCATAACCCGCGGGATCTCCCGGAGAGAAGCTGCCAAAAGTCGGCAAGCATGATGTTACTGTGTGGTGTAGTGTAATATGTAATTACCATGCCTATTCCTGTCCTCCATACCATTTTCATACACATGGTGGGTGGGCCTGCCCCGAATGCAAGGACTGAATTCTGCATGGAAAACGCATGTAAGTCACTTATTTTTATTAAGTCTGGATCTAGCCCCTTGATGTAATACTACCTTAAGGACAAATGAGTAGTAGTTGTGCTCCACAAATAATTATGAAAACATTTTCCCTGCTGTTTAAGCAACCAGAAATAATAATAATAAAACAAAAATGAGCATTGATATCTGAAACTGTAATATTTGCTTCAGTGTCTTAAATAGCTTCTTCAGTATTGATGATCCATAGATGGGTCATTTCCATACAATAGTCATTTAAGGCCCTGATTCAACTAAGCACGATGTTGCTGTCCTATCGGGGGCGATGTGGACATTGCAAACTTTCACCCAAAAGGACAGGGCAACATCACCCTGTTTAGTTGAGAGTCTTACATTGCCACCATCGTGCGGTAAACAAGCACTGTGTGATGTGGGCGATGTTGTTTTTCAGATATTCCATGCAAAATGGCAGTGAATACCTAATTAAAAGAATAAGAAAGAAACTAATAAACCCCAAGCCCAGGCTGCCAGGGCATGCTGGCACATGGGAAACAAAGCATGCCCTGAAACCATGGTCTGTAGAGTAATGGCCACCCTGTTATTGTATATAAATAAATAACAATGAAATCAAATCTCTTTATACTTACCAAATTGATCTTCATATGTTGCTCCAATCTTAGCCTGGGAAAGTGTGGGAGGCCCTGACAAGCTTGAGGCTGCCTGGGCTTGCTGTGGACTGTAGTGCATCTATAAAAGGGTGTATTTAAAATTTGATTAACTTTAGATAATTTTACATACACCTTTCTGAGGTGTAAATTATAATGCGCAATATTGGCCTCAACATTGTGGTGATCTTTACAACATCACCACAACGTTTAACAGCTGAATAAGTATGTATGGTTTGGGAGCAATTTTATAATAATCTATTGCAATAGAATGGTGCCATGTAAACAAAGCAAATTAGCTAATTAGCAAATTACTATGCGCATTCATAAGTCTTTAAGACCGCCTATATGCAATCTATGTCACAAGATACAGTATCAAATTGCGGTAAACACCGGACGTATATATGCAATACGTCCGGTGGTCTGAATGAGGGTTGATTAGAAGGGAGGATATTGTGTCCTTATAGTCCATATATTTGCTATCATTCCCACTCAAACTTTTGACCATGGGAAGGGTTACAAATGGAAATAAATCAGAATGGATTATGTACTGATTGCAGCGATAGGATTGTACCCAGGAGAAACTTCAAAAGCAAATGTTTTTCAACACATTGCTGTAGTCTTTATTTGGCCCTATATCCTGGTACATGAAAACACTGACCCATTCAACCTACACTTAAACACAATGTTCATCAAGACGAGCAATAACTACTGACAAGGTCAGCTTTGTTCTTGCGGGACAATCCTGGCTTTCCTATTCGTATCATGTACAAAAACTGACAATGCACTGGACAGATGGCGAGTCTAGTACATCCACTGATGCCATATTGCACAGACATCATAGCTGAGTTTGTTTTGGCAACGCTGACCAGCTCAATGTAGCATATACTTTAAATCTGTTGATATGACATTTGCTTCTGATTTAAATAACCCTGCATCCTGGTATTGCAGATATCAATCTATTACTAAATATGTACAAATGATCTTTTATATCATGTGATCACTCGTCCAAGGGCCCTCTTTTTGATTATGATCCATTTTTAAGAAGCACACATTACTTTCATTGCAGTTCTTCTGCTTTTTTTAAAATTTTTTATTACATCTGTGTTCATTAGACCGTGAATAGAATAAAATAGGCTGAATGTGGAAATCACAAACATTATATGTATTTCAACTGATGTTTTATATTCTAAAGTGAAGCGAAAAATGTTGAAATAAGAAACAATGAAAAAAAAGTGAGGAATGGGAATTGTGATGTGTACAGAGAAGGAAATCCTTGGTGATTTCTTTTTAATCAGTCCACCTCCTTGCACTACGAAGCAAGTTAGCAATATTCTGATCTCTTGTGGCTTGAGGTAGGAGTAACACTCACAGATTTACAACCCATAACCTCTTCCCTCTTGTGCCGCAAGGTTAAATCTATATTTTACTGCTCATTTACACAGCTGAGCTTATTATAATTTATGACTTTTCTAAGTATTTTATCTTAATTACTCTGATGATTTCTCTTGCACTTTGCATATTGATGGCTGATTTTCTGAGGCATTTTACAATTTAAGTCAATTCAATGTGTTTCTCCACTGAAATTACAAAATCACTTGAGGACGTAAACTCAATTACTTTGAGTACACATGCTAATTCAATGCAGCATTTGTTAAAGTATGCCAAGCTAATTAGTTAATTAAATAAAATTGATTTTGTTTCCAAAGAAAACACCTTTATTTGTGAAAATGTTTTAATTTCAATCAGTCCTTGTTTAGGTATGTTGTAGATAGAACCTTAGTATGTTTCAGAGCTAGAAGACCTACTGGTGGCATCTCTAATCAATACCATTTGTATATGAGATTTAAAAAAAATATATACTTTATGTGTTCTTAAAGTTGCTCTATGAACTGAGACTGTTTTTAACAATGTACATCCCCAAAGCCACACTACATTATTCCTCTTACAAATGACAACACAATACAATGAGCAGCAATGCCAGGTACAACTGGTTAAACCACTTTTTCCAAATTCAGTAGCTGTCTGAGGTACAAATCAGTGCATGGACACTTTTCAAAATAGTATAAAAAAGTGTACACATAGCAAGGATTACATGAGGATACAACCAGGATCCCATTGGCATGTTGGGCTGGGGTGTGTATCACCGCTGAGAACGACCCTTATACGAAATCTATTGCTTCTGCCTCGCAAAGGATAAGTATTTGATCAACCAAAGAAAGAAGTGGCAGTGGTGAATGGTGAGTATTAATGTAACCTCAAACCTTATCCTAATCCATATACATACCCATTTATTGATAACATTTTCAAATTAGTGCTATGTTCAAAATGGAGACAGATGAAAATGAGCTTTTGGCTGTCTCTATTTTGGAAACAGCATTTCGAATCGGTGACTGCATCCTGTTGGGCTCAATACCTTGAAGCGGAGTGTGATAATGTTCACAGAAGCCCCTTAAGGTGGGGATGGTCTTGGCTGCAGCCTACGGCAGGTCGCTAAACGTAACAGCCCTGAGACAATGGAAAAAGCCATTTTGAGGTGGTAAGTGGACTCTTATAGTAGCAGAGCGGAATACAGTAGATGGATGGTAGCGGACAGGAGCATTGTGAATAGATGAATGAAAGCAGACAGAAGCATGTTGGATGCTGGTAGCACACAGCACGAGCACTGTGAATGGATGGTAGCAGACAGCAGATGCACTGTGAATGGATGGTAACACACAGCACGAGCACTGTGAATGGAGGTAGCAGACAGGAGGTACACTGTGAATGGATGGTAGCACACAGCACGAGCACTGTGAATGGATGGTAGCACACAGCACGAGCACTGTGAATGCTGGTACTGGATGCTGAAAGAGGTATATGAGGAGATTCACAATATCACAAGGAAGACGCGGAAGCAGTTCAGACAGAACTCACAGTTTTTCAAGGATTACAAGTTTGTAATGAAAATCCAGACTGTATAGTGATCCTATAGAGATCTGTTCATCTGTATCTTGCCACGGCATGCTGCATATACCTCCTAGAATAGAATTCTACTGTGAATTTATCCAAGTGGAAGTGTGCCTCAGATTTAAGAAAAATCAAGAAGGATATTGACAGAATCAAAGTCTTTAAAAAGAAGTCTTGTTGATATGAGTGTTTAATATTAGGCTACCTGGCCAAAGTAAAGTTGTGTCCTCGTATAATTGGGGGCCATCTGTCTTGTAGGATAAGATGCAGTAGGTTGTAACAATGGATACTTGCGATCGGGTGTGGGTCCCCGCAAAGAAAATCTGAATTTAGAAAATTTGCAACTGTCTGGGATTTTGATTGCATATGCTTTGATGAGGCATTCCAATCAATCCACAGAGCACCGAGCTTTCGTGCTCTGAAAAGTTATAAAAAAATAGTTCCCCAGTCCATTCCCTACTTCTTACCCTAAACCTCCCCGCTCACTACCCTAACCCTAACCCTCCCTTCCTGGCAGCCTGATCCTAACCCTCCTTTAATTGCAGCCTGACCCTAACCCACCATCTCCCACAGCCTGACCCTAACCCTCCCTCCCCTGCAGCCTGACCCTAACCCTCCCTCCCCTGCAGCCTGACCCTAACCATCCCTCCCCTGCAGCCTGACCCTAACCATCCCTCCCCTACAGCCTGACCCTAACTCTCCCTACCCCGCACAGATAATTTACTCACCTGTCCCTGGTCCGGCAAGCAGCGGCAGAGGTGCGGCGGAGGGATATCGCAGTGCGGTGGAGGGATATCGCGGTGCGCCAGTGGGATTGCAAAAGTGAATGGGTGAAGTATGCCGAACGGCATACTCACCCATTCATTAAAAAAAAGTAGAAAAAGGTAAGTATTTGAAAAAGGGACATCCGAAAAGGAACTTTCGGATGTCCCTTTTTCGGTAATGACATTTTCTTACCGGAGATTGCAACCGCTTGCGATCCATACATATCAATAGGGTTTAAATCAGGGCTTGAAGTGAGGGGTTATATGGGGGTATGCCACACTGTCACTTCTACCACTGATTTAATTAAGAACTATAAATCTCCATTCACTTCTATTATTTCTATATTTTCTTACCGCCACTTTGAAATTTCTACTTCGACTACTGGTTTATGTGCAAAACACAGGGAAGGTGTAACGTGCACTTTTTAAAAGGACATAGTTATTAGGACCTATATAGCATAACAGAATTTTATGAAAACTAAAGTGGTTTTTCTTTTTTAAAATTCTTAATCCAAAAAATAAGTCATATTTTTTAACAACTATTTTACCTGTATGATAAAATAAAGGAAAAATCTTACATCAGGTAAGGTGACAGGTTGTAAGATTCAACCAGCAGTGAAGAGTGTGTCTCTTTCTGGTATGCTGTGCAGTAGAATGAGCTAAATGTCCCAATATTGTAAAGCAACTGGCATGCCCTAAAAACTAAGGGCCGTATTCAGAGAGCAATTTCTTTAAAATACGCAAATATATGCACGGCTGTTGCAAGGCAACACACATGACACTCCCCTCACACGGACGGGTTGACGGTGACTTACGAGTGCCTTGACCCACCCTTATCTTTAAGTGTGTATTTCCGAGCGTATAATACTTCCGTACATGCGTATCTAACTAACCACACCCTCACCGCACCCTCAAATGGTCATTTAAATGCCTCCTCTCCCCGTCTTGCTCCGGACGGATTATAAACACGCCCCTCCGTACGGATCTTTCCACGTGCGATTCACAAGTCCGTGCCTACTGGACTTCCGTGCCTAAAATCAACGTAGATTGCGTAAATTTAGTTACTACGCATGCGCAGTTCATCAGATCGTAAAAATACGCGCGAAAAAACAGATCTCTGAATACGGTCCTAAATTATTTACCCATGTTGTTAAATCCTCCTAAATTCTTCATCGCTACTTTCTTATTTCTTGCCTTCCTATTAGTGTCTTCCTCTTTGAAAACACTCACGAGCAGGCCCTTCTTCCCTTCTGTACCATGACCTGTTCTACATCTCATCTTGGACAGCATGTGGTCACTTCTCATCTTACTTCCTCTTTGATGTCACTTTATTTTGAATTATAATCTTTTAAGTATTAGGTGTTTTATATTATGTAGTGAAATTTTATATGTGCACTTTTGACATTCAGGCTACTATTATTGTTTACCATATTGTTCATCATATGTACTCAAGTACAAATTACCCGTGCTAACATATAATAAAGGATAATTATAATAATAGCATTGATAATAATGAATAATTAAAAGTTTAAACTCAAAGAATTCAGTGTGAAGTAATTTTTTTATGTATTATTTATTATATAGGATAATTTATTCACACAATATTATTCATAATACAATGTTTTTGTGTAGTTAGACATAATTATTGGACATAGTGATCACAGTCACAGACTTCCAAGTAAACTGATTGAAAATTTTTCCTCATCAAGTTCATATAAGTCTGAAATTATGAAATAAGACCATTTCACCATACTTAACAATTAGAAAATAAGCATTAAGAATTTATATTGCTCCAGAGTTTAGTTCACAAATAATGTAACAGCTACTCATATTAAATTTGTGGCAGCAGAAAATGATGAACTATTTTATTAGTTTAAGTTTTCAGTTCTCATTTATTATTGCTGTGCAATAATGTAGACGTTTTAATTGCTAGGGAAAATACTCTGAGTAATACTTATAACTAATTCTTTAACATATTCAGTTATTAAAATTACAATGGCTTAATCTCCAAGGTGGAATTAAACATCATGTATTATATTACAATGCAACAACAACGATAAGTACAGTGAACCTGATCCAGAATTAGGACCGTATTCACACATATGTAAGTGTGCGATCTACGTGCGTGTATTTATCATTTTAAAAACTGCGCATGCCCAGAACTCAAAAACACGCCCATGAAACATAGTCGACTGATTAACACACACGAAGGTCAGACTTACAACTGAAGCACACATCGGTACGAGATGAGTCCCGCATGCGTGGCTGGAGGGGCAAGACACTTAATGCAAATGAGCTCCACACGGACTACTAATGTACAGTATGGGCATGACAATGGAGTTACAAGAGATTTACAAATAGGATTGCCTTGCATAGCAAAACATACGCACAGGAAAAGTTAAGGTAGCCCTCGACCACTCATAAGATGGTGAAGCCTGTCGTAGCATGTGAAAATCCATACATCCTATTAAATTGTAATTTGAATGGTCAATTTTGTAACATTAGATATATAAATATTATGTATTATTATATAATTGTTTAGATATAGATGCTTATGTTAGTTAATTAGTTGTGGAACAAAAATAACATTTCAAAAAAATTAAATGGACACTTTCAAGATATGGACAGCAGGGACAAAGAGGAATTCCAATAAACAAATTCCAAAGTAACAGTTTCAAGACTACCCACTCTCATGGACAAAGAGAAATTCCAAAACTGCTTCAACCCTCCCCCCCTCCATAGCTAAAAAGGGATTTTGGAATTTCTCCTTTTAACATTTGGGAACCTCAAGGACTGTGGAACGCCTATTTTACAGACTCAACCAATTATCATATGACCTGTGGATTGTAGTTCAGCCTACTTTGGATTGCCTTTAAAATGTGAAAAATTGTGACTGTGAGACACATATTTCTAATGAAAAATTTGTGTGATAATGTTGTCACAGCGCTTGCATTTGTTTTTGTAAATAAACCTTTGTTATATATACTTAAAGTATTTTTGATTCTTAAAGTGGAGGCACTGCTGAGATATCTCTTTAATGCAGAGATTATGGAGAATTTGGAGGCTGTATGCAATGCTAGGTGGATGTTCTTAGTTTTGTGAAAGAAAGGTAAGCTATAATATGCTTCGCTTTTACAAAATGTACACCTTGTATTGCAAGCTAGTAACCTGTGTTGTTTTTCCATATAAATCTGTGTTGCAGATATAAGAACTTAATTTGTTTAAAGTTACTGTTTCATTGTTTAAAAGAGATTAAACGTTTTGCATATTTCTGTCAGCCATATTGCTAAACAATATTTATATACATATATATTTCCGTTATTGGTGTACAGGCGATTAAATTATATTTGCCTGATTTAAGGAAGCTGCTATTGATAAACTGCTTCAAGAATGTATGTGTGTATAAGTGATGTGATAGTAAGAATATAAAAACTATGTAGTTTATTGATAAATAGTGAAGATATTTGCAGGCTATCTTACCAGACGTGGTGCTTTGGTAGAATTTTAGAGTGGTGAGCCTGAGGGTATCAGCATAGTAAAATAGTGGACTTAATGAACTGCGTGGATTAAGGTTCCAAAAATAAAGAGAATTAGTTAGAAGTTTCACATGAGGGTTGAATCTTCAGAGAAATATGGGTAATAGAAATTCACCAGGTTTAGATAGAGAGTTCAGTTTCAGAAGACGAAACTACTCAGTATGAGGCTTATGGTAGAAGAAAAACAAACAGTGACTTTAAGTGAAATTGTGAAAAAATAATTGAATAGCGCATGCAATAATAGTTTAATTTAAAAGGTTTTTATTTTGTATTGCTGAAATGTTTGTGAATAATTTGTTGATTGTGTATAATAATCAAACTAATAATTACTAATAATAACTTTTTTTCATTTAAACAAAAGACTAATTAGTTTGCAGGCAGCAAAGTAAGTATTTAAAGTGTGTGAATTTAAAAAAAGGGGGAACAAGATGAAAAGGTTTGTTTTTGCAACCTCAAAATGGAGGGTAAGAATTTTGTGATTAAAGAAGATAATTATTATTGCTGATGTTAAGGAAAGGAAGATTTGAAGTATAGAGTATTGATTGCTCATTTAAAAAAAACTTAGAGAATCAGACACTGGGGCTGATTCAGAGATGCACTTACATCTTTTTTTTAGGTGCAAGTGTACAGCTCGGCTAAACTATTTTTCTAAGTAAGGGGTGTTAATTAATTAAAATTTTTTGCATGAAGGGAAAATGCATTACATTTATACATAGAACTCAAATGCTGCACAACTTTATGTTTATTCTATAAAATAGAGTTGAGCTAATAAACTTCGGGGCTGATTCAGAGTTGCACTTACACCTTATTTTAGATGCAAGTGTAAACCTGAGCAATACCATGTTGCATTGCAAGGGGAGGTAGATTTAAATTGTAAAATCCAGAATTAAAATTAGGAGGTGAGGTTTCTTATCTCAACTCTATTTATATAATAAACATAAAGCTATACAGTATTTTAGTTCTATGTGTAAAAGTGATGTATTTTCCCTGCATACAACATTTTTAACATCCCTAACTTTGAAAAATGGTTTAGCCGAGCTGTAAGCTTGCACCTAAAAAAAAGATGTAAGTGCATCTCTGAATCAGCCCCTTCATCTCTTAATTTTAATTCTGGTTTCACAATTTAAATCCGCCTCCCCTTGCAATTCAACATGGTATTACTCAGGTCTACACTTGCACCTAAAAAAAGGTGGAAGTGTAACTCTGAATCAGCCCTACTGTCTAGGATTTATAATAAATAAATATTAAAGTTAATTAAGAGCCACACCTAAACATGGCTATTCTTTGTGCCACATGTTACTATATAAGGAGATGGTCAGTGAGTTAGTGGAAAAAAAAACCCATCCCCCAAGTCTTATGAGCCTGGAATTCTTTATGTACTCAAATTACAACCAGTTTAAAGACAAGCAAGTTTTTTTTTCAAGGATTTTTTTAAAACAAAGCATCCTATTCAGAATAGAATTATTTAGAATGATAGTGTGGTCAAGTATCTTATAAATTTTTATATCTTATTACAAGTGTATGCATACTGCAATTCTAAAGTCACACCATGATGATGTGTGATATTATTTTGATATGCTGAAAACTAAATCTTGTATTCTGTCCTTCAGCAAGCTGGACAAAAAGTATAAAAAAACAAATAGTAGTTTAGTTAGAATGGGATAAGTAAGTGGGTTATTGTTTAATTCAAGGATTCAGGTCTATTTTATTAGACAGATTATAATTTCTTCTGGATTATTATGAATTTATTTAAATTAGTTTTTAGGGATATAAATATTATTGTATAAAAAATTGGGAATATGACTATGAAATATTTGTTTTGCCATTATAGGATGAAATTAGTTTAAAGCATCATGATTGATTAGGTAAAAAAAATATATATATATATAATTAGTTTTATTAGTAAATTTGAAAATTATTAGATGCACATCATTACTTAAAGAAATTAAAATTATTCATGGTTAATTCCTCTGTACTATGCTGAATTGACAGGATGTGTAAGAGGAGTTTTTTTTGTTTTATTCTTCTATTAGGTCATGTAAAGTTATTGTTACTGATGTTTATTTATAAGGTGCCACATGATATTTACAGCACCATACAGTTGTAGTTGAAGAGATGAAAAAAAAGTTTAATATTCATTATGTTGGTATAGGTTTGATGAGTTCCACATATATAAAATACTTCTGTAATTCGAACTACAATATAGGAATGAGCATATATAGTAATTTAATATTTTATCATCTGTGGGTGTGTTACCGTTCACTCTTCCGGGTTTATATTTTGTGAAAATATATATCTATGTTCACAAAAGAGATGGAAATAGTTATAAACTAATATTGGTAAATTATGTGCGTAGTACTCATAAAAGTATTGAAGTTTGGATAATGAAAATAGCAAAGTTGATAAGTATTTGGATTATTTTATGGTGCATTATAACGATTTAAATATAGGACGTAAGGTTTTTATGATTTAAATATATGGCGTAAGGTTTGTATGTGCAGCTTTTAAAATGGTGGCATATTTGCAGCACTTAAAGAGTTATTAGAAGTAATAGGCCCAAACGCACTGGGTAATAGAAGGATAGATGAAATTGTAATTGGCATAGTAAGCAGATCATTACTAACTAAATGTTTTTTATTTCCTTACAGGATATGAAGTTGGGTTAGTAATTTATTATAGGAAATTAATAAAAATGTAAAAACTTGATTATCTTCAGGAAATGATCATCTGGAAGGTAAAGGGATGTATATAGGATATTGTTGGTATTTACAGACTTGTTAACGTCTATTGGTGAGCAATTGATTTTCCTTCTCTTATAGTTATAAGGTTTTTTTTTCTTTAATTGTTTGAAAATTTTAAGAAAAGTAATTCTAGAATAATTATTATATGTCCTTCTTGCAGATGACCCTTTCCAGGTAATACGAATTGACTTCATCCAGAATGTTGTAATATACAATACTTATATTAATCAGTCATAGTAGTGTTTGTTATGTGTAATTTTTTTAATTTTACTATAGGGATTCAGATATGAAACAATAGTGAATTTATAACTTCAATTAAGGACAGAATTTGTGTATCAGACTATCTTATTAAAATTTATTTCATGACATAACTATGGGATTTATGTTCATTGGTTAGTTTCTGGTTAAATAATTTCTTATTTTCTGTAATTAATATGTTTTGAAATAGCCTTGTAGTAAACGGGCATCCCTTATGAGTAGTGGTTTACCTGCATAACCGGTCCAGCCCTTCTGATATTACTTTCACCCTTCCACCATGATTGTAGTCTGTTTAGAATCTCCTTTGTTGATAGGTTAGGAGCTCCTTCAGGAGTGAAGCACCACCGTGAGGTGGATATATTATTTTGTTTTATTATTTTTGAGTTATGAGGGAATGTTCTTTATAATATTTTCAATACACTGGCATAAGCTCTAAGGTTTTGCAAATGTTATATATATGTGTTGAAGGTGGTGGTGAATTTCATGCAAAAACATATGCTTTACTCATGTCAATAATGATATGGACATGGTGTGTTTGGTAGCTACATTAAATTTTTCCTTTTAAATAACTTTGTACATTCAAGTGTGAATAATATATCTGGTATTCAGAATAATAATTTTTATACAATTTAGTGAAATAATTGGTGTGCATTCAATAATAGTACTTGCTTGGGGATATATTTTATTTTTAATTGTTTTTCCAACTTACAATATATACTAATTGTGATTTCCTAGATGGATAAAAAGCATGTCTAGTTGAAAGTTACACTGCGGTATTTATAAATAAGAAATTGGTAAAAAAAATTTGAGTGTAGATATGGTGTACCACAGATAATTGGAAGTAACAGAAATATACATTTCATTGAGCAAGCATTTCAGATAATGTTATAATTATGATGACAGAGTAAATTATATACCCATATAGATTAAAAGTAAGTGATAATGTTGAAATTTTTAATGCTATAATTAAGAATAACCTGAGTAGAGTAATGAAGAACGCAGGCAAATATTTTATCAGAGGAGTTCCTCTCTAGTTTTATATAACTTCAGAATCATTCCCAGATTTTATTTTAAATTTTTCACTATATGAAATATTGTTTGGACACAAAAAAAGGTTATTATTAATTCACAAGAAGACAAAAAAAACCCATTCAAGATGTAACTGTCAAGTATCTCATTGAGATGAGTAAGTAGTTACAAAAGCAAGAAGAAACTTTGAAACTGATGTCTATTGAGAACTGCAATGATATAAATTCAGAAGCATGTGTTATGGTCAGAAAATGTTATGCTCTAGTTGTTTGACAGATCATTGGTATGGACCATACTAAGTGTTGTTAACTACAAATACAGAAATGAATATTGCAAAAAAAGACATATGGATTCATGCATCCCATTGAGTAAAAAGGTAGTCGACCCGACAGTGACCTGGAAAGATGTAGAGACTAATAAAGTTGTTGAGCAAGATATAACAAATTTGTTTCAGGAATCTAACAATGATGTTATTTAGGAAGAAGAATCTGAGAAAGAAAAAGCCAAAGAATTACTTATTAAAGTTACTGTACTATCTCTATAGACATAACTTGTTTGTTGATTTTATTTTTTATTTATCTTATATTTGGACATTCTTTTTCTAGCACTAAGGGGTATATTTACAAAATGCGAATTTTAGAAAATCGCCTAAAACGCGTGAATTTGCTGTGAATATCAAATCTCCGTGTTCACTAAAGCTCAACTCACATGAGTTTAGGCCTCTGGAAAATCGCAGTCCATAAAATCGCCATTGAGATTTTTTCAATGTTACACATACAACTCACTGTATTCACAAAGGTTGCTTTGACAAACTCGCAGTAAAATCGCCATTAAATCGCTGTTTAGCATTTCGACCTTGCCTAGAGGCAATTTAGGGAAAAATCACCATGCGAGCCAGAAAAACACATATAAATCTATTTGGCATGTGTTTTTCTGTGTGTCAAATCCGACCGCAGCATGCTTGAAAGCCTTAGCTATGCTGTGCTGATAGAACTACAAGGCTAAGCATTGCATTGTCCTTTGGTTTATAGAAGTGTCATCCCCGGTGTTCGGTTCTGCTCCTCGGCCTCTTCTGTACTTGACACGCGGACAGGCTCCTTCTTCTTCTTCTGTGGCGCTCCGGAGGACAGTCTCCAATCAACTTGAGAGGATTCAACTCATCAATCAACTCTTCGCAAGAATGATGACAGCAAACGGTGAGTGACAAAAATGTTTATTATTTTTTTTACACCACACAGTACATTGCAATACATTTAGTATAGGACACGGTGGCCACTGGAGGTATGTGCACACATTAGGGGGAAATATTAGTCAGGGAAAATGTTTATTTCCCATAGACACTTATAGTAATGTATAACTGTATGTTTTCTGAAGACTGGTTTTTTTTTGTTACACACACCACACACAGTGCAGCATTTATAGAAGTCTTACCATGCTGACGCTGATATCACTACAAGGCTAAGCAATGCTTAGCCTTGTAGTTCTATCAGCACATCATGGCTAAAGGTTTTCAAGCATGCTGCACTTGTTTTGTTTTTTTACAACACCTGTGAGTTGAGGCGAATTTTTCAAGGACAAATCGCTGAGCTTTTCAATAGAAAATCACTGTGATTTACCCCTTGGCAAATTGCCGCAACTTGTGGGAGTTTGAAAAAATTGAAGAAAAAACTGCTTAGTGAATTCTGTGAATTCACACATTTAAATTGCGGCGAGACGCAACGAATAGAAATCACGGGTAAAAATCGCGCTTAGTAAATATACCCCTAAGAACCTGATGGAAAGATCTGATGGTAATTTTGAAGAAATCAGGGGGAATGTAATAGTAGAAAAAAAAATTTTGACAGTCAAACTTGTCTTTATCAATCATTCTACTCATAGTTAGTGACACATATAGTATTGACACATAATAGTAGAGTTACAAGATTAGTCCATGGAGATGAATATAAGGATTGTGGTAAAAAGCTTGCAACTGAAATATATATATGTGAAGATTATGATAATTCCTCTGAAGAAGGATGTGTAAATGCTTATATTTTTTTGTGGCACTGGATAATGGGTATATGGTTAATTGTGGAAGGTTGTTGGGAATGGTGGTTGAGTTATGTGGGTGACGGGCGAACAAGTATAGAGAGTGGAGTTATGGTGGGTATGTACTTGATAGCTTGATGGCCTCTCATTGTTTTAGGAAAAGATTGTGATAATTCCTCTGAAGAAGAATGTGTAAAATGGTGTAAGTGTAAGAGTAAAACATTTACTGTTTGGTAAGGTGGGTGCTGTGGTATGATAGAACAGCTAATTGGGTGAATATATGGTGAACATGCCTACATTTTTTTTGTGGCATTGGATAATGGGTATATGGTTAGTTGTGGAAGGTTATTGCTGGGAATGGTGGTTCAGGTATGTGGGTGACAGGCAGACATGTATAGAGAGTGGAGTGATGACGGGTATGTACTCGATAGCTTGATGGCCTCTCATTGTTTTTGGGGAGTGTTATATGCGTGGAGGGTTAAAATGGTTGGTGTTTAGTTTGGATATGAATATGTTGTTTGGGGAAGGGTGTTCTGGAGGTTGATGTGTTTGCATGTGATGGTTTAGGGAAGATGATTTAGGATGGTTAATTGTTCGGGGGTTGCATTTACACATAGAAAATGGAGAAGTAGTGAATATAGAATATCACAGCTCATTGGTGACTTACTGAATATTTAAACATTGGGTAGAGAAATGGGAAAAAAGGATAGGAATAGAGGGGAAGAACATAAAGTAGTGGATGAGTGAATAGACCTTCATGAAATATAGTGCGATAGTTGATTAACTATCAAATCAGGAATTGTTAAAATGTAATTCGGATGAAGTCAAAATTGGAACATTAGATATATAAATATTATATATTATTATATAATTGTTTAGATATATATGCTTATTTTAGTTAATTAGTTGTGGAACAAAAAGAACATTTCAAAAAAGATTAAATGGACACTTTCAAGAAATGGCCAGCAGGGACAAAGAGGAATTCCAAGAAACAAATTCCAAAGTAACAGTTTCAAGACTACCCACTCTCATGGACAAAGAGAAATTCCAAAACTGTTTCATCCCTCCCCCCTCCATAGATTAAAGGGATTTTGGAATTTCTCCATTTAACATTTGGGAACCTCAAGGACTGTGGAACGCCTATATTATAGACTCAACCAATTATTATATGACCTGTGGATTGTAGTTCAGCCTACTTTGGATTGCCTTTAAAATGTGAAAAATTGTGACTGTAAGACACATTTCTTAAGAGAAATTTGGGTGATTTTTTTTATATATACTTAAAGTATTTTTGATTCTTCAATCCATACACACTGCACACAGCCATCATCTGCTGCGTGATTTAATTAATAGAAATGTGCATTTAATTAACACACATAAGGCTAACCTGCTTAAAGCTATTGTTTAAACTTTTAAATACAAGACCGTAAACAGTGTCAAGGTAGCCTTTTTTCACTTATTTCTCTTTATTCCAATATATGAAAAATGGGGTAGATCCAGAACTACGTCCGTCTTCCATAGACGGACGTAATTCAATGAACAATAGCTACTGCGCATGCGTAGTAGCTATTGTACATAATTTGCGTATCGTTTCAATACGTAGATTGCGTATATGCGGTCTTTTAGACTGGCATAGTCTAGGCATGCGCCCTCCAGTTCAGTCAGGTGATTTACGCACCTTGCGTGCGTAAATCCCTGACGATATTAAATCTGGATCCGGTCCTATGTTTTTACTTCTGTCCTCACTTTTTGTTTATTTGGGAAAATTGCTTAAAGTGATTTGACCCATGAAATTGTCTTGGGATTTTCTAATGTTAATGTTTTACCTACATTTATATAATTGTAAATCAGTAAACCACATTTTTTAGTCATTTTTTTTGTTTTGCCTTATTTTTTTGTGATAAAGCCCCTGATATGTTTTTTAAAGACAATCCTATGGAAGTATAAACGGAACATAAAAATCAATAGACATATAATTTTTTATTAAAATGTGTTCACAATCATTGTAGCAGTAATTTTGCACATGCAAAATGCATCCTAACAAATATAAAATTATTGTAAAATTTACTATAAAATAAAATTTTATTTCAAAGTTTCTTAATGCTGTCATGTAGATACAAAGGGCCTGATTCAGAGTTACACATCCACCTTTTTTAGGTGGAAGTGTAGACCTGAGCAATACCATGTTGAATTGCAAGGGGAGGCAGATTTATATTGTAAAACCAGAATTTAAGTTAGGAGGTGACGTTTCTTAGCTCAACTTTCTTTTATAAAATAATCATAAAGCTATGCAGTATTTTAGTTCTATGTGTAAAAGTAAAGAATTTTCCATGTATGCAAATTTTTTTAAATTAATCAACACTCCTTACTTTGAAAAATGGTTTAGCCGAGCTGCACACTTCCACCTAAAAAAAGGTGGATGTGTAATGACTCCTGGATCCCCGTGATGCGCACCGGTGGATCCTTTACCCTGGCATGCCGTTACGTGGAGGTTTTTCTTTCCCCCTTTTTTTAACTATTAGATGAGGGAGGGAGAGATAAGCCCGGCAGGGCGAAGCGCGCCCGTGAGGACGCTAGTTGTCTGATAGGGACAGCTTTATATTGATCCTTCTATTTAGCATAGGTCATCTATTCCTCCAGTATATTTTTTTACCATATGTTTGGTTCAATATTTAATATTATTGATGGTATAACGGCACCCAGTGTGTTTTTCTTGGTATGCACTATTTTTTGAAATGCCCTTAATGGATTGATACCTTGTATGATTGTAATATATTGGATATACAATTCTCCTTTTAGTGCTTACCACATGCTCACAATATATTCATATTTCGCCCTGATGGAAATTTTGAATTTTTAATATGTTCAAATTAAAAGTTTTTTAACGTTCTAACCTATTGTCTGTGTTCCTTTCTGCATTTGGCTCCTATAAATACGAGGTGTGCACTTAAAAGATATCTCTCTTCCTTCCAATTCATTATTTATTTTGTGTTTTGGATTGATATTCCTCATTTTCCCTTCCTTTTTTTTGTCTGTTTACTTAATATAACTTGAGATATGATACGTTGCACCCTTTGTGTCTGTGACTACTATTTTTGATGTTTATATCTTAATATAGATTAGTGCGGTACAAACCAGCTTTTCCCCACATAACATTATATATAACATTTATACAATATTATTTCAAGTACTCTATGGGTGGCTACTTCAGCGTTGCTATAGATATTGACAAGTAACCAGTGTAGAATTAAAAGGGCTGCTAGAGGGCGGTGCTGCATGTGTAATTAAAGTGATCATGTCTGTAGCAAAATAAGTACTTTAATGTATGTACTTCTCGCCTTATGGCTGCAACTCTAACAATAGCTCAGGCAGTCTTCAGGCGGCGTTAAATTTGGGCCTGGATCTTGCGGTACTGCTACCAAATCTGTATGTTGTTGTAATGCTCACTGGGCTGTATGTGGCCTCCACCAAATAACACAGGTCCCTGGTGGAGAACTTGTTGCTGGGGCATGATTGCAAAATGACCTATGATGGCATCAGATTGGAACTCACAGAGAATTAATGCTATTGGCTAAGTGGTGTCACTGTTTCCAGAGAACACAAAGTATGTATTTTTACATTGTGGACTAACCCACTTTTCAAATAAAAGAGTTGTTGCTTAGGCTTAATCAACCCCAAGAAACATGAATAATACTAGTAAATGTATTTTAAATGAATAGGAAACATTTTGTCTTATGTAATATTTACGGTCCGAACATCTACAACAGGCCGTTCTTTTTAACTCTGCTAAGATTATTATACAAACATGCTGATGCTACAATGATAGTTGGAGGAGACCTAAATTTAACAGCTTCCAAGATTTTAGATAAGCAATTTCCTGAGAGGGGTACAACTAGGCAACCTAGACTGGGAATTGGTCACTTTGCAAGGGAGCTGGGGCTTATGGACCTTTGGAGGGTACGGCATCCAACGGAGAGACAATTTACCTGTTTGCTGCTGCGTTTGGATCCCTCTCCAGATTGGACTACCTGTTGGTGTCCGAATCCCTGCTACCGATAGTCTCTAAGGTGGAGATAGAGCCAATAATCATATCGGACCACGCAGTGGTCTGGGCTAAACTTGAGGTTGATGCTGCGACTCACTCGCCGAGAATCTGGCGCTTCCCATCTTACCTGGCTAATTCCCTGTCCTTTAGAAATAGGCTGAAGGCGGTTTGGTTCGAATATTATGAGCATAACAAATCCCATGTTGATAATCCATTTTTATACTGGCAGGCATTAAAAACGGTGGCCAGGGGAGCCATTATTTCCTACTCCTCTAACCATAGGAAGACATTAGACAAAAATTACTTGGATGCCAGACAGGCTCTGACAGAGGCTTATCAGTCCTTTTTGACAACCCCGACAGACCATAACTCCCGTTTATATCATAATAGTAGAACACACTTTGAAGGGGTTCTGTCTCGCTTAGCTGATCGCTCGGCCGCATACAAGAACTTCAAATTCTTTAAATGGGGCAACAGGCCGGGTCGCTTGATGTCCAATTTAATTAGGGGTGATAGAGGCTCCACTTATATTGCCGCGTTGCAGGATCAGACAGGTTCCTTGGTCCACCAAAATACGGAAATAGTGGCTTCACTACAGCACTATTATGAACATTTATATAAACAAGAACCTATTCACACACTCCACAAATTAGAATTCTGGCGGGGAGTGCATCTCCCGACAATTTCTTCTCAACAGGCTAATGCTTTACTTTCCCAGATCACCCTACTAGAAGTCAAAGAGGCTATCAAACACCTTAAACCACTAAAATCTCCAGGTCCCGATGGCTTTAGCGGAGATTTCTACAAAATTTTATCTGAGGAAATTGCCCCACACCTACAAATATTCTTTAACCATATTCTACAGACCAGAAGTATCCCGAGCTACTTTAATTCTGCGTTTGTGCGAATAATACATAAGCCGGGTAGAGATTCGACCTTACCAAGCTCATACCGCCCGATCTCTCTCCTCAACATCGATTATAAGCTTTTCACAAAAATTTTGGCGAACCGTTTGAAGCTTCTACTACCGTCCATTGTTCACTGTGATCAGACGGGTTTTATTTTAGGAAGACATTCGGTGGTCAATATTAGGACTGTACTCACCGCAATTCAGCATGTTGGGGGGAGTAGTGAGGGGGGTCTGAATCTCATTCTTTCCCTGGATGCCGAGAAGGCCTTTGATATGATCACATGGGATCATTTATGGGAGTCTCTCGCTTGCTTTGGTTTCCCGGAGGCCTTCTCGGCAGTCTTACATGCCCTTTATGTCTCCCCATACACGCAAATTATAGGTAACGGATCTCTGTCACAAGCCTTTCAGATTGAGAGAGGAACCCGCCAGGGGTGTCCTCTTTCCCCTTTATTATTTGCTTTGGCTATAGAGTCATTGGCGATTGCCCTTCGTCAACTTCCAGACTTTCATGGTATCGTGGTGGGCAGTGTTGAGGCTAAGCTCGCACTGTTCGCCGACGATATGTTGCTCCTAGTTTTGCAGCCTGATGAGTCTCTTCCCGCTATCACTCGGATGATTCAGAAGTTCGGTTCGTTTGCGGGCTACAAAATAAATTTCAGCAAATCTGAGGTCTTATATCTCTCCGGACCTAGACATTTATATAGCAATTGCAGAGCTCTTGACACATTCAGAGTGACTGATAGTAAATTCAGGTACTTAGGGGTTCAGATTACATCTAATATTCAATCCCTGTACTTCTAATGTAATGCCATTAAGGAAATATTGAGCGTTTGGGTTTTTATGTCCTAAGTGCATGATTTTGCATTTTTTGGCATTAAACTGCAGTTGCCACAGTCTTGACCATTCCTCCAGTCTACCTAGATCATCCCTCATTTTCTGTAACCCACCTGGTGTGTCTACCCGGTTACATATCTTGGTGTCATCTGCCAAAAGGCATATTTTCCCCTCAATACCATAGGCAATATCACCTATAAAGATATTAAATAGCACTGGTCCAAGTACAGAACCCTGGGGTACTCCACTGGTTACCTTACCATCCCCAGAAGAGATTCCATTTACTACAACCCTTTGTTGTCTATCCTGTAACCAAGATTGTATCCATGCAACTAGCTTTAAGTCCAACCCTAAAGTTTCCAGCTTATTTAACAGTCTTCGAACAGTCTTCCCAGAATAACCTACCTCATACAGATGTTACCTATTACCATGACTAAATCGGATATTGAGAGATGTATGGGGCTGTTTGCCAGTTTTGTGTGGAATAATAAAAAGGCCAGAATAGCTAGGCGCCTACTGCAACTTAGAAGAAGGGAGGGAGGTTTGGGTTTCCCCGACCTTAAATCCTTTACACATGGCTCAGCTTTTAGATATGTAATGGATTGGGTCTTCAACAGGCAATATTTTACTAATAAGGCCCTGGAGTCAGAAACCGTCAAAGCTTTTTCCTGGGCTGCTCTCTTACGTTTACCCAGAGACAAAATTCCTGACCATATTTTGAATAATGTACTTTTTCGAGATGCTTACTCTTCATGGGTGGAAGTCAATAAGAAATGTGAGAGCCCTTTCAAATTCTCACAATCTTCCACATTTTGGGGTAATCCTATGTTTGAACCGGGCCTACATAATTCTATATTTGACTCCTGGAGGGAGAAGGGTATAAGCGCTATCAGAGACATATTTGACCCGGGGGGTGGGATTCGATTCTTCCAATACCTGAAAGAAAAATTTAACATACCCTATTAACAACTGTTTATGTATTTGCAGGCCCGGCATTTCGCACAACAAATGATGTCAGAATTGCGTAGCATCCCAAACACTTAAATCTCTCATGACTTTCTTGGAAACCCATCCATTTCACATTAGATACGTTTCAGAGCAACTCCTGACTATAGACCACCTTATTTTATGGAGACGGCCAATTTTGGGAGAAGGTAATGAGCTTTATAAACTCCATCTTTCCTTTTCAGGTCCCTATTGATGCTTTTGCGCTGCTATGGGCAAACTTCTCTAGATGGCTCACTGTCCCTGGTGTTAAGCCTGCCATCCCATTGTTAACTACTATTGTCACCATAGCGAAGAAAGTAATCATGCAAAATTGGACGAGTAGAACTCCCCCTTTCTTAAGCACAGTCAAAACTTTAATGTTAGATACACTGTATGCGGAAAGGAGAGCTACGCTACCTGATGTTGAGAAGGGTGTCTTACGGTTCTATAAGAAATGGGGGGCGTATATTGACTTCCTCCCTGAGCAGTCTAGAACTCATATCTTAGCGCTCTTTGAAACTACCACGTGGTTCATGTATAGGAACCTACCGAACACTTGGTGACTGATGTAATGCTAAGAAGAAGGATGAGCAGGTCCTACTGCTTATGGGGGAAATATGGGAAGAAAGGGGTAGGAAGAGTCATATAAGCATCTAACGACCTGTTGGGGGTGGCTGGTGAATTGAGTGAATGCATATGCGTATTTTTATTTTGCTTTCTTGTTCTTTTTAAGTATTTGTTAGTTGTTTGTTCGCTTAAGTTTCATTTTATTCTTTTAACAAGATGTGTACCTTAACATCTAGTTATACAGACAGCTTAGATATATCTATGCGGCTGAGGGTTTAAAAAATTGTACTTTAGTTAATCGTGCCTAGGGCCGCGGCAGATTGTACATGACCAGTCGGGTCTGAAGGAGGGATGTGTACTGCAGTTAAAATTATATGTCTTACCCGATGTATTATTCCTTAAGCTATACTGTCTGTATGTCTTGAATGTTTTATTGTGAAAAAACCCAATAAAGAGTTAAAAAAAAAAAAAAAATGTATTTTAAATGTATTTTAAAGTTACCAACTTTATTAAAAATTATTTTAAAGGGTGCAAGGCCTGGCGGTAATGGTGAGCAGTCGCACATGGTTAGAGCTCCACTTCAGCTATCGCTGTATGGATCTTCCTGCACAGTTTTTCCTCTGCCTAATGAGTGTTTTGGTTGAAGGTGCTGCTAGCTGCTATTGTTGGGACTCAGTAGTGGGCTGTGAATGCTCCTGGGAGACATAAATAAATAAGTAAAGTAAAGGGTATTAGCGATATTCCCATATATAATCTAAAAATAAAAAATAATATTTATATAGAGACCGCGAAAATATCACAATGTTAATGGACCAGGTAAATTCACATTATAATCTGCATACAGTTAAACTGCCAAAAAGCCCTGCACGAGAGAGGGGAGTGACAGGGGACATTCACTTCTCTCTCTCTCTGTTAGACGAACAGACTCCCGCATGTACGGAAAGCGTGAGGGAGTCTGGATCCAGCCCCTAGACATCATGTGCATTCTTTAGAAGCTCTCTTATGCACCTAAAACTGTGACTTACCAATCTACACACCTGATGGGGAAAAAGGTACCACCTCCAGTGGCCGATATCTAAGAAACCTTTTTCTCAGAAGATCCTACACCAATTTCTAGCATCATCTCGGACTTCTTCCTCACCCAACATCTCGCCAGCCACCTCTCCGTGCTCCGAGGAAGCAGACAACCTTCAACAACCCCAGCAGATGTAATCATCTACCTTGCCTGGCGATGTCGTCAGCAAAATCCTACGCTGCTTGGACTCCCTACCCAAAAAGCGGGACATACAAGAACTGGAATAAAGAATCCAATACTAGCTCCAGACCCAAATTGGGCCCCTCTGTTCTGAGATCACACAGATCCTGGCCAGAGTTTCATGCCTTGAGGAAGTGCACGAAGAACAAGCCCTTACAGTTTTCTATCTGCAAGATTCCTCAGAGGCCTGCTTGAAAGAGCTTTATGAAATGCAAATCCATTTGGAAGACCTCGACAATAGAGGTCATCGCAACAATCTGTGGATCAGAAGAGTGCCTAAAGACATCCCCCTCAGGGAATAATCAATGCCTTTACTGCTATCTTCAATGACCAGTCAAAAATGCAAACAAGTCCTGTTCCAAAGTGCATCGGAGGATTCAGCAAGTTTACTCTGTTGTGGGAGGTATTTTGAATAAGGTCTAGTAAGGGAGGGATAGCTATGTACCTGGAAGTGGCAGTGAGGCCACTAGGCATTTACTAGGGCAAGTCCCTCCTTATAGATTAGGGCTAGTTTGAAACCTCCCTGTATATGTGTATTTCTGTTATATTTTTATTTTTCTATTATATGGTATTTATCATATGTTTTTAGCATGTTGAAATAAAGTTTGATGTTTTATTGTCCACAACTACCTCTGCTTATACTAAGGTGTCCATGGTTTAGCAGTCTATTTTTGGTATCACATATCCTTTAATGGTTAAAGTAGGTACTTGTTTGCATTTTTGACTGTTCCTTTCTCTGACTGATTCGCAGCACCCTTACTTGTCACATTAGCCACTGTATCTAGTTGGTGCGGCTCCCTTGTGTATTTTGGACTTTATCTTCAATGACCTCCTAGGGGTAGAAACAATGATTCCATAGAATTCAATAGGGCTCCCCATGTCTCGGATCCTTGATGTTTCCTGCCAAAAACCCCTAGGGATATTATCTGCCAGCAGGGGCATAACTAGAATTTTGTGGGTCCCACAGCAGAATTTTGAAGGGGTCCCCTAACTCAGGTCTATCCTCCTATAATAAATATGTATATTGTCTATATTTTTACAGGATTCTTCTCACAGTTTCCAACATAGATTGACAAATAGTCAAAATATTGTTTCTTTTAATACCACACTATGGTCTGACTATTTGTCATTCTATGTTGGAAACTGTGAGAAGTGTCCTAAAAATATTTCCCAAACATAGTTATTTATCTATTTAACTGAAAAAACTCTGCTAGCCTCAGCACCAGGGGGGGATTTCACTTAGCTCTTGACTAAGCTGCCCCCAGCAATGGCACCTGGTGATTCCTCTACAATATCTTTTCTGCAAAGACACTGATGGCATCATGTCAATTTTAGGGCAGAGAACGATAGAGGAGCTGGCGCCGGCTGTAGTCCTGGAGACTCTGCTGTGCTGAAAAGAGTCAGGTGAATGGTTAGATCCATGATGTCCTAAAGATTAGATAACAATGTATATTACCTCACATATCAAACACTTTCTTACCAGCCCATCCCTCGCATTCCAATCCCTGAATACCAGCCTTTTTCTCAAATCACACCACCTGTATGCCAGCCTCTCTGTCACATATCACCACCTGCTTACCAGCCATTCTCTCAGATATCACCACCTTTATACCAGCCTTTCCCTCACATACTACCCCTGCATGCCAGCCTCTCTCCCCCATAATACCACCTGCTTGTCAGCCTTTCCCTCACATTCCACAACCTGAATTCATGTCCCCACTCTTCATCCTGGTGGATCGCCTATATTGCACTAAGATTTCCACCTAGAGCACCCTTCCTTTTTGTTAGAATAGTTTGTGCTATGTCCCCCCCCCATTCACCTTTTGGGACACTCCTGGCTTTCAACTATCTACTGGCCCTGACAACTCCTTTGCTGTAGGCCTGCAGAGGCACTCTTTTCTGCCCACACTTCCACCATGACAGGGTTATTACCTGAAAGATTTCTCCTCCTCTCCATGAATGTGAAGGGTGTCAATGTCATAGAGAAGTGTTCCACTCTGATGTTGCTTTCCTTCAGGAAACCCAACGCCCCTGTTCTAAAGAACTGGCATTACCCCATAGCATTCTATAATAACTGTTCTCACAAGAAGATTAAAGGAATTGCTATACTATTCTCCAACTGTCTACAACTAACAGCCTTACTATGTTTCCAGAACGTATGCCCCATGGCATACTAGCTCGCCTTTGCTTTGGCTTTATCTATTATATTAAAAGCAAAATCAAAATAACATAATTGTTACCTCTCCTGTATTTAGTTTGAAAATATCAAAAATATTTTGAACCAAAGAACATATTTGATAGATTCTCTTTTTTTTAGTTAACCACATGGTGTGTTCAAATTTAATGGGAACAAACTCAGATTGATTTAATGCATAGAATTTTTTTTACTGTGTTTTATTCAAATTAAACTGATGATTTCCACAGCAACTACCTGAATAAAATAATAAACACAACATTTATGCTTAAAATCGGTATTTAAGACGTGCCTGCATCTGAAATCCAGACTCTTGAAATTCAGACTGAAATGCAGACACATATAATGAGGGTGGTTTCCCTATAATGTTGTCTTAATTCAGTGTTCCTACTCAGAAACTCTAGATAGGGAGCATACATTTGCAATGCTTTGCACATCCACTGCACAAAGGTTCTGGATCAGGTCCATAGTGATTACAAGGGACATAAAAAAAAAAAACTTTTCAATTGTCTGAAAGTTAAATAAGGACGGCAGATCTGTCACCTGCTGATTGAGAAAGACTCTTCATGCGTCTTTATGTATTTCTATTCAATTTCCAGAACATTAATTAGGCTCATTATCATTCAAGTGGTTACATGTGCTGTATAGCCACAGAGTTCATAAAAATGAATTATCTACTGTCTGTGCATAATCGGCTTGCAAATGGATTTAGCGACCCTATAATCCTTGAGACATTTGCACTCAATTTAAAAAAATTATTTTTGATTTGTGTTTCTAATTAATTGGAGATTATCATAAAACGTACAATTATATGCTAAAAATATTTCAATCAATGTAATTTTTAGTAGGAAGAGGTGCGTGTAAACACATGTGGGAAACACACTGATCAGTCTGTTCAGTTGTTGCAAAGTGCAATGTACCATCAATAATATAGCATCCATGTGAGTCTTATGTGTAAATGAAGTACAGTAAAAAGGTTAAGTGACTGCAAATGTGTATACATTTCTTTCACTTGTGAGTGGTTGAAAAGTTTTTCAAAATCATAGATTAAGTTGTTTGCTAATACCTTGTATTCAAAGCATTCAGTGAAATTCTTTATTATTTACTAATGAAAAAATGTAATATTAGAAGGCTGGTGTAACAGTCGCCCACTGTAGTAGCTCTCTTCCACCACAGAGGCTGGCGGTTTTCCAGTTTTGGGACCTGATCCAGAGTACTTGAACAGCGAATAGGCAAATTTTAAGGTTCATGCATCCTAGTCAGAGTTACGACATTTACAGCCCTGGATAGGATGTACAGAAAAGGGGCATCTGTTTGTACCATGTAAATGGATGAGTATAGCCAGAGCTACAAGGTGTAATTGCAGAAGCCTATATAACTGTGCATGTTTCAAATGTTTATTTTTTTTTTATATACAATCAAATTAAAGCACTAATAAATGTATTACAGTCTTAATAATAATGCCTGAGTAGAAGGCAATACACTGCTATTCAGACTTTAAAAAAAAACTACTATTTTGTATTTTATAATGAGAGGTCTCTTCCAGAATTTTTCCAGAGCCACTTTATTTTCCCAATCCGCCCTTGTCTGCACCACTGGGGCATAGTGTCAATCAGCAAGAAATCTATACATTTCTACCTTTCCAGTTCACATTGTCTACAACAGGGCCTTGCTGTCATAACTCCTTCCCTTCTCCGCAGTGACCTTAGGTTGTGTCAGAGTCACACTGTGAGCACAAAGCATGGGTTGCAATGGGATGAGAAGGGGACCAGAGGAATCAACAGCGTTGCTGCCACACAACAACAATGGCAGTCTTAGAAAATATGGGACTGGTGCTGTGAGCAGGGAATCTCCACTCTGGCTTCCTCCTACAATGGTTTTCCCTGCTTACCACATTGCACCAGCCCTGGTCTGCAATACACATTACACCAGCCCTGGTCTAAAATACATCAATCTGATTTCTCATTCTCTGTCTAGAATTTAAAATCCTTCTGAGCTACTACTCCTCAGTGGTGATAGAATTAAGGTTCTAAATGAAATACCAGACTATGGGGGTCTATTTAAACAGTTGATTTTTAAAAGAATGCAGCTGATCCAGGCTCGCTTCCTTCTTTTAATTTAATAACCAGCCCTGCGAGGTCCTGTGATGATAGCTGACATGAAAAACACTGCACATGCTCAGTGTCTTCTTATCGGGACTCTGAAATCTTCAGAGGTAAGTATTGCTTTTTAAAAAAAATTTTTTACAGTTATTGTTTTTTTTATACGTGTTTATTTATTTTTTAAGTTTTATTTAATTTTTTTACTTTCCAACCATAGGTTTATTCCAGCAGTCTCCCATACATGCCCCCCTTTTCCTCCCCTAATAGCAGCTATTAGGGGGAGGAAAAGAGGGTTAAATGGATAAATCGCTGGAATACTTACCCCTAACGCCTTTGTAAATATTACAAACCACCAGCACGCTCTGAAAAGAACAGGCCGGCGAGGGGATACGATATGTACAGGCATCGTCATGGAAACTGTAGTTTTCCATGGTGAACCCAATAAATAATAAAAATAAATTAATACATTCAAAACATTAAAACCGGGAGACGAATCCGATTCTGAAGATTTCAGACCCGATATGAAGACACTGTGCATGTGCAGTGGTTTTTCATATTGGGGCTTGAAATTTTCTAACTCCTGCAATGTAGTCTCTGCGCATGCGCAGGACTTTATTCATATAAAATATGAATAAAGTGGCCTGTGATGCGTGCAGAGATCATCACGGGACCTCACCGGTGGCGTGAGTATTGGTAAATTTTAATAGGGAAGCTGCCGGGCTCACTTTGATCACAAGTGAGCCCGGAGCGGTAACGTTCCCAGGCGAAGGTAAGTAATGGTAAATATAGCCCAATATGCTCTGCTATGTGCGAGAGTGGTTCCATAATTGATTTTGTTTTTCAGTTCAGATTATAAGTCTGAGTGAATATAGAGGCAGTTTCGTGGTCGGTCCTGCACTTCAACTGGTTATTAAATAGGCAATTTCAAATTTGGTAAACGTTTTTTAAGAAGTACAATCTTAAAATAATGTAAATGAATGGGTCTGTATATACACAAAGAAAAACAACATTCATCAAGTGCTTGGCACTAAGTAATAAAATTCTAAGAGAACTATAAATAAAAATACATCATACTTTAAAATATTAATAAAGAAATAAAACAAATAAAAAAAAACAAAAAAACAAACAAACCCCAAACAATCCACAATGTTACTTGAAAAATAGGTATTTATTTTGTCTTTAGCAATTGCTGTTTGTCCCTGTCTGAGTATTGAAATCCTTTTGTATAACTTATAGTTTATTTCTTGCTATGCCTATGGAAATTTTAGAATACTATTAAAATGTACCATCTCCCACTAATTCATTTGACAAGAGTAAATATGCTCTTCCATACTGTAAAAATTACAATCTTCACTCCATGCATTTCTCAGTAATAGAAAGGTATATATCCCAAGACTTGTCAGGGAATCCTCTGGTATATCACAGCATTTTTCATATTGTATAGAGAATGTTTAATCATAGATAATTTTCAGCTTTCTTTTTCTGTTGAAATATCTTTGTATTTATAATCATAAACCCCCCAGTAGTGATGACACCCCATGACACCCAATTCAAAATACAACTCTACTATGCTACCTTATAAGAACGACAAACAATCTTTTGCATGAAAATATGGCAGCTTTATTAGGGGGATTACAATGGGAAGGGGGAATCTGCTAAAAGGTGGCGAAGAATAGGCAGAGTGTAGTCATGCAATAATATCAAATAACACAGTCCTAGCTTAATTAATAAACTACCTAAATAGTAACCTAAAATAACAATCAACCCAAAACACGTTGGCCTGCCCGCCGGGGCGAAAACCTAGCCACAACACGCCAGTCGCGTGTTTTAAGAAAACTCCCAAGCAAAAAATTCCAATAGCCAATAGTCACAAATAACGCCACTTGCGTTTCTGACAAACACTTACGGCAATTGCACATGCATTTCATATCAGCAATATAAGAGGCATGGATGAGGACTCCTGTAAAGTATTGTCTTGCAATAGGTAGTGTACCATAGAGCCCAAAGGTATGACCTAGTTTTAGCAAGTGTCATATCCAGATATACCTCTTTCTGGTATCTATCAATGATAATAATAAATGAGAAGGTCAAAATGACAAACAATAATGTGCAGTTGTTATCATAGAAATTGGCATTATGTGTACATATATATATATATATATATATATATATATATATACACATACACAATTATTATTGTTTATTTATAAGGCACCACAAGGTGTCCACAGCGCCATACAAAATACAACAAAATACAGTACAGACATACAGGGCAGGGATGGACAGCAGAGTACATAATAAAATACAATATAAATATAAAAATATCACAAAAATACATTAAAGTGAAGCAGGCACAGAACGCAAGGCAAAATGTGAGGTGTCAATCTTGACAGATCAGGGAGGAGGGGATAGAGCACAGTGAGAGTGTGAGAGGGAGGCACCAGGTGGTGATGGGGTAAAAGGGTAGCTGAGGGGGACAAGAGGGTACGAAGTGAGAGGGGAGTGGTTGAGGAGGGAACAAAACTAGGATAGAGGGCCCTACTCACGTGAGCTAACACACTAAGTGGGAGGGATGAACTTACAGAAGACATAAGGAGGGGGAAGGAAGTGGAGTGCTGGTGTGAGCAGAGGAGAGGGAGAAGGAAGGAAAATAAGGGATAGATGTAGGATGCAGTGAAGAGGTTAAGTGGATGAGGGGTAGGCTAGCCTAAACAGGTAAATTTTTAGTGAGTGCTTGAAGATCTGCAATGTGGGGGAGAGTCTGACTGAAGAAGGGAGGATATTCCAGTGCAGAGGTGCAGCATGGGAGAAGTCCTGGATACGGGTGTGAAATGGGATCAGTAAGGAGGTTAGACATTGCTGGTTAGCAGAACAGAGAGGGTGGAAAGGGGTGTGCATGTTGATGAGGGAAGAGAGGTAGGGAGCAGTGGATGAGGAGATGGCTTTAAAGGTGAAGGTAAGGAGTTGAAAGAAAGGTCTGAAGCGGACAGGAAGCCAGTGGAGGGTTTGACATAAAGGAGAGGCTGAGGTAGAGCGGAGTGAGAGGAAGATGAGCCTGGAAGCAGCATTGAGTATAGCTTGAAGGGGGGCAAGACGGGTGAGCGGGAAACCTACGAGGAGGAGGTTACAGTAGTCGAGGTGTAATATGACTAGAGAGTAGATGAGGGTTTTAGTAGCTTCATTGGTGAGGAAAGGAAAAATGTGTGCAATGTTGCCTAGGCGGAAACGACAAGAATGAGAGAGAGTACGGATGTGTGGTATAAAGGAAAGTGTGGAGTCAAGGATGACACCTAGGCAGCGAACTTGAGGGGATGAGCAGACAGAGGTATCACCAATGGCTATGGTGATGGAGGTAGGGGGAAGGAAATCCTAGGGGGAGGAAAAACAATAATTTCTGTTTTGTCCATATTTGGTTTTAGGAATAGCTTGGCCATCCATATGTTTAGGGACGCAAGGCACTCGGAAATATTAGACAGAAGAGAGGGGTTGAGGTCAGGGGAGGAGAGGTAAATTTGAGTGTCATCAGCTTTAAGGTGGTAGTTGAAACTGATAAGGTTACCCAGCGAGGAGGTGTAGAGGGAGAAGAGGAGCAGGCCAAGGACAGAGCCCTTGGGGACACCAACAGTGAGCGGATAGGGGGGGAAGGATGACCTAGGGTTGGAAACAGAGAAGGTGCGGTAAGAGAGATAGGAGGAAAACTCAGAGAGAGCAGTGTCAGTGAGACCAAAAAAGCGGAGGGTTTGAAACAGAAGAGGATGGTCAACGGTGTTAAAAGCAGCTCACAGATCAAGAAGGATGAGGATGGAGTAGTGGCTCTTGGATTTGGGAGATAACAGATCATTGGTCACTTGGTAAGGGCAGTCTCAGGAGGGGCCAGAAACCAGATTGGAGGGTGTCCAGGAGAGAGTTGTCAGTAAGGTAGCTGACGAGACATTGATAGACTAAGCGCTCAAGGAGTTTGGAGGTGAAGGCGATACCAGATGAAAGAGAAAGGTTGAAAAGGTGGGTGTTTTATTTATATATTGTGACAGAGGGCCTGATCCAGAGCAACGACCGCAAGCGAGCGTACGACGAACGTATGCGAAAATTCGTAACGCGCATGCCCAGTATGACAGCTTCCGGTCGCCCGAGCGTCATGAGCGAATAG
>WWET01002723.1:27763-50928 GCA_011038615.1 Limnodynastes dumerilii | reverse complement strand
CCTTGCCTTGTTTCTACTTTGTACCTATCCAAGAGAGTTGAGGGCCCCAAAAATATTACTGTACAGGGCCCCAAGATTTCTGTTGCTTTGATGATTTTTTATTTTTTTATTTAACCGATTCATGAGGGGGAGGTTAATTTTTTTTCCTTGTTTCTACTTTGTACCTATCCAAGAGAGTTGAGGGCCCCAAAAATATTACTGTACAGGGCCCCAAGATTTCTGTTGCTTTGATGATTTTTTATTTTTTTATTTAACCGATTCATGAGGGGGAGGATCCCGAAATTTTTTTTATTGTGACGGGCCCCAAGATTTCTATTGCCGGCCCTGAATATAACCACCAAATAATCAAGGAATATTATACACCATAATATTCCACTTCCCCCCTAGCGTGCGGACCTGACCTCTACGGAAAACACACAGAGGTCTGAATCTGGCCTTACATTATTCTTATTCTGTATAGTCTACAGTTGTATACACATTGACAACTCAATTTTTCCCGCACTGTGAAAAAGCAGATTGTTTCAGTTGTCACTAATACTGAGACTTGCTGCCTACCACAATCCCAGTCTACTATATCATTCTGTAGCAAGCAATCTTAATAGGGTCCTCCTGGTTTATTTATTTGCTTCAGAAAATCCATAATGGACCAGTCTGCAAAACAGGTGCATCCCAGTAGTAGTGCTGAAACTGACAGTCTTCCTAGTACTTCTACAACATATACTACTTAATTAGTAAATTGTTATCCCGCCTTTGTAAAACCTTAGCGCAAAGTCTCAGTGGAAAAGTGAGTGCTGACAAATGTCACATTGCCAACAACCATACACCACACATATTGGCAAGGAAAGGCTTAGACCATGGCCGTTATTTGTGTGTGCTGGTGGTCCTGCTAGTATTGTTACATGCACTATTATTCCCAGTGCAAAAGCCATTGCCAAACATAGGCATGTATCAGTCACCTGTGAAGATAACTCATTGCCCAAAAATAGAATTGCTAATAAAAAATTGTGGGTTCACAAATTTCACAAATTCATGAGGACAGTCTAAGGGTGCCAACAAATGCTGTGTGTGAGTCAGACATTTTTTATTCAGATTACAATGTAATCCTTCCACCATTTCTGATCCTTCTTCAAATTCAAGGATGATCAGTAGTAAAATTAATGAAATACATTGAAATACAGGACGCTACTGTGGTAGTAGAAAATCCGCAACAGGACGAGGGAGCTTATTGTTGATCTGACACTAATGATGATGATGGTGTTGTACAACAACAGGTTGATAGTAATGTGGAAGATGTTGCTGTTTATATTGAAGAAAATCAGTGGCAACAATTTGTGCCAGTGATCAGCGTCTTGTCTTGCCTGGGGAAAGAACCAAAAAATCCACTGTGTGGAAATATTTTTACCCAAATCCTAACAACAGTTGTCGAGGCATATGTGCCACTTGTAGTGCCAAAGTAAGTAGAAGTAAGGACATAAAACATCTAGTCACCTCCTCTCCTTTACTTCATTTACAACAGTCCACTCTAATTGGTTCTCCAATTCTGCAAAATCAGAATATAGCAAGCAGTTCAGCATCAGCTGTTATAATAATTGGTCCAGATCCACGTCTGCATGCGTTTTTTCGTCTGTCCACTGGCGTAGGTGGTGATTTTGAGCGATCTGCTCATGCGTTGTTTGCGTATTTACATGTGAAAATACGTCCGCCCGATCCATAGTTATGTATTTTTCTGTACGATAGATCCTGGATTACGTATTTTGGAATTTACGCCTACGTATTAGAGGGGGCATGACAAACGTAATTTCTGGGAGTTCCCAAATATGCTAATGTGTAGAGTGGGCATTGAAACGGACTTACAATCGATCCACAAGTACGACTAAACCAACGTAAGTGGTTTTACGTGTATAAAAGTTAAGGTAGGGTGTCAATCGCGTAAAAACAAATAGCAGCTGCATTTCCATGTCACCGCCTAAGATCGTTTAGCAGAGTAAATACTTATTATGGAGCCATGCACCTATAGCTACACATCTGAATTAATGATTAATTAGTTAATTGTGTAATCTATTTAAACCACAACCCTGCTAGTGTTTCCGTGTGCTATTCCTTGTGAGAATCTCTGAGAGTTGAGTTGGAGTACTAAGTTGGAGTATTATAGAATTTTTATATTTGTATATTTTTTGGGTAAATACACATTATTCATGTACTAACATTTTATACATGTTTACAAATATTTGCTATTGTTTTCTTACGTATGTATTAGTAATCTATGTCTTATTTTTTGTTTATATTAATCATTATTTATTCTAAAATGTTATGTGTGTGGTTAAAAAAGTAATAAGGTCATAAAATTGTTTATCAACTGCCCTAAACCAAGTTCATTACAAGGGGAGTAAATGTTTTTATTTTTTGCCCATACAACTTGACTTTAGCCTTTCATTAGGTGATTTGGCTTATACAATATAATAGTCTTATCAATAGAACCACTTATTCTTCTCGTGATGTATGCCATTTATTTAAATGTATGTTATAAATTTAAATCTCCAACATGATATATGTATATAATGTTAAAATTTCTATTTATTCCCCTTCTTATGTGCCTTTCTACAAATGTCTCAGATGTCTGGCATCCTCATTGCGGCTGCTGTTGTTGAGGAAGAGGATAGCATGGTCCTCCGTCCACGTCCGAGTCATTGCCTGAGGACAAGGGAGTGCATCTTTAAACCACATATCAGCCTCTTTAATGTGTCTGACGAGGATGTTTGGCTGTCATATTGCAAACCTTGGAGATTGTAAGATCTGATCTTGAGGGCAATATAATGGCACGTACAGCAATTTCGCCTTTGACTAAATTCCTAGCAGTGTTACAATATTGCACCTCTGGGTCATTCCAGAGGGTGATGGGCTGCGCAACAGGAATGTCCCAATCTTCCTTTAGTCGTGTGCTAGAGGAAGTTTTGAGGACATTCCTGTTGTGTGTTTCACAATTTATAAATATGACTTTGAGTGAGGAAGCTCTTGTGCCTATTAAGCAGCAATTTCAGGGGATTGCTGGCTTCCCGCATGTTATAGGGCCGTGGATGGCACGCACATCACTCTGGTGCCAAGGGGTGGAAACCCTATGATTTTCCTAAATCGCAAGGGTTTCCACTCTCTGAATATCCAGGTGGTGTGTGACGCCAACCTCCTCATTCGTAATGTTGCAAAGTATCCAGGGAGCTGTCATGACGCCCATGGAATGCGGCTGTCAACAATATGGCGTAAATTAAGTTTAAGACATTCTGAAAGTGGTAATGATGCTTGGCTTTTAGGTAAATTCGTTTCCATTATGTCCAATTTTCACATTAAACCTTCATTATAACATGTGATTAAAAGTTACATTATTTCATCTATAGGTGACAGTGCCTATCCTCAGTGGCCCTTTCTGTTAACGCCAGTGTTGAACGCCAGCACAGATCAACAGATTGCATACAATGCAGCACATACGGCCACCAGACAGGTAATTGAGCTAACGTTTGGCCTATTAAAATCAAGGTTTCGGTGCCTGGACCGGTCTGGTGGAGCCCTCATGTACACGCGCCTGTAAAGGTATGCGATATTGTTGTTCTGTGTTGTATCTTCCATAACATCGCGATACAATACGGGTTAACCTTTGAGATTGAGGCAGGCGTGGAGGAGGAAAATGTTATGGAAGAATACCATCCTGGCTCTTCTCAAAGCAGCAGTACCTTTCGCAATCATGTGATTTCTAAATGAAACTTATGTCATTCACCTCTGTAATTTTAAACTAGCTTCAAATGTCAATATTATATATAATAATAAATGTTGCAAAAAAAACCCAAAAAACATTTAAATAACAAAATATATATAAATCAATAATAAGTTGCAGGTATGTTTTCTAAATGCTTTTATTTAAATGCAACAAAAGTAAAACAATACATTATCTGTTGCATTTTTTATTTTTTAAACTGTAGAATGTTTGACAATCAATTGTTTATTTTTTTTGGCAGTTTTTTTCCCACCTTTGGGTTCTTTTGGTGCTGGGGTTTTAGATCTTGTTTTTGGGGCCAAACCTCCTGGTTCCGTGTTGCCAGACATTGCTGCAGATCTTTTTGATGATCGGACTGGTGCTGAAGTAACATCTGTGCTAATCGTGGATGATGTTGATGGGATTGCCTCAGGTATTGTTTGAGTTTTTTTTTTTTACTGTATAATCCACAAAAGTTTTAATTAAATCTCTAATTTCTCTTAATATTTCATTTAGCGCTTCCAGTGCGGTGTTATTTCTGGACATTTGGTCATGTAGGGGGTCCAGTTTATTGATGATGAGATTCATTTGATTTCGCATTGCACTGTAGGATGTGGATGGCCCAGGTATTTCATCATCATGTTGTGGATGGTGATGGTGATGGCAGTGGTGGCGGGGGTGGTGGTTGTGCAGGTTGTGGTGTTGGTTGTGATGTGGGCTCAACTTCTTCATCATGTATGGATTGTGTGTCGTCCAGTCTTTCAGCAATATCTATGACAGAAGGAAATGACATAACAGTGAACATGCAATGGGACTATGATGACCCATGTAATACATTAAAAATAAAATATTGTTTACACCTCGTAATATGTCTACACCGTATGATGCTATATCACTAACTCTGTCTCTCTTTCTCTCTCATTGTAGATTTCCAATACTCAATTGAGATACATTTATGGACATTCAACATTTCCTGTTTAAAATGTATACACTTGAAAAGCAGTATATCTTTTAAGTTGATGTTATACAAATAATCTGATATCACATTTAACATTACCTTTGCTGTCTTCCGATTCTGTGTTTGCCACTGGACGCAAAAGTCTTGGTGGTGGACCATCCATTGTGTCATGGTCACCGACACCCTCTATCTCAGCTGTACACACAGCACGCATGGCCAAGTTTTCTAAATCGTTGAAATTCAACGTTTCAGGTATTGATCCAGCTCCTGTTTGCCTGGAGTGAGCGTATCTCTCAGCCATTTTTTTTTTATCTGATTTTTGAAATCCTGCCATCTATGATTTCTATGTTGTCTCATTAACTTCGCCTATCATTATGCGTGCGTGCTTTCACTCTTACGTATGTCCGCTTTATTTATTTTTTAAATTAAAAAATGCCTAAAACATCCATTTGTTTAGCTGAAATTTGTTCAAGGTTTCAATTTAGATATAGATGTATGCTGTTCTAAAAAGGTTTATGAAGTATACCATTGTAGTGATTGGCAGGATGTGTTTGGGCCTGTCAACTTTATTGTTAGGTGATTGACATTTACATGTGCATATCACTGAAATTATATTTAAATATATAGTATTGCATGAAGATTGGCTGCTCTTTGAGGGTGTTTCAGGAGTAAGCCAATGGCATCGTTAGATCTAAATCTGCGTGAGTATGCGTGATGCAGCGTGACTTTGCGTGAGTTCATAATTTTGAATTTAAAATGGCTGCTGCACGCGCGGAGCCTTTTTCTTGTGCAGAATTGAGGGTTCTGGTCCGTATAATGGACCAGTTTGACCTACACCAGCCCCGCTGTAATGCTGCCGTTAGGGCAGCTTACATACGCATACAGCGGGAGATCAGACGCCATCTTCGTGTCCACCGGCGTGTGGACCAACTGATGCGCCGGTGGTCAGATCTAAGGTGGCGCCAACCCGATCTGCTGGCGGAGGTCCGCATGCAGATCCTGCGTCATGCGCAGTAAGTATTTACTTTCAAAATACAATCAGTACTTTTATTAACTTATGTGCTGCTTGCAATTAAATGGCCCTTATTGTCTTGTAGCAGAAAGCATGCTGAAATTTTGATTTCACGTGTAATTCCATTAATTACAATTATGTAGACGGCTCTTGCCTTTTGCTACTTTCCATTTTCTATATAGAATTATTAGTTTAATAAAACCTAGTTTGAAGTTTGCTGTTGTAGTGATGGCCATGGTGTGTGTGCCATTCAACTTTCTTGTTATGTGTTTGAAATTGATATGTTCATATTAGTTAATTTCGATTATAAAAAAGATTTGTGAAAGAAGATTGGTTGCTCTTTGGTGGCATTTCAAGAGACAGCCAATGGCGTACACATGTTAATAGGGCAAGAGGAACTATGATAAAGCAATAAACACCATCTGTTGGTCGTTTAAATTGTTTATGTTTAATTTCTGTTTTAATGTTTTTTTTTGGGTTTAAAGGGTCTTTATGGTAGTTTTAATGTTTATATTTTTATTATATCCATTAGGATAGGACAGACACAGACTGGCTGAGTTTGCTAGGCAGCAGCTGGAACAGGAGGAGGAGACAGAGGAGGAGACAGAGGAGGAGACAGAGGAGGAGCCACACTTGTACCCCCAGGGAGAGGGACAGGAGCCTGAGCAGGAGCCACACTTGTCCCCCCAGGGAGAGGGCCAGGAGCCTGAGGAGCCACACTTGTCCTCCCAGGGAGAGGGACAGGAGCCTGAGGAGGAGGAGGAGGAGGCGCATAAAGAGCACAAGGAGCTGCACCATCATGTGCAGCATGAAAACATTGAAGGGGTAATTGGTAAGTTTCAATTTTTTTCTATATTTCTCATTAATATTGGATTATGTATATGGTGACAAGACGTGTTTGTTTTTCTTTAGTAATAACCCACAAACTTGCCTAAAAAAACAATTTTTATCAAGGTATAAAAAATAATAACACAACAACTAGACCGCACTAGTATGTACATAAAGTGATAAGATATGCCGATACAAATCGCAAGGATTTAGGTGCTACCCTGGATCCTATATATTAGTAAAGTATAGAGAAACAGAAAAAGGGGGTGTGACCTGTGATAAATACCCCCACATAGGACCTCTTATAGGTGCACTCAAATATAATAATAGAGACAAAAGGAACCATTTTAGGCAATGTTCTCCAAATACAAAAATTATGTGGAGGCACTAGACAAAAGAATTATGGAAAATAAAAGAGAGAAGTTTCATAGGGATAAGTATGATTTCAGTAATAATCTGGTATATTCCTGGCGTACTTTCAAATCTTATAGGAGGAAACTCCAAAGTGGTACCCCATCACAATCGGACATGGACTCTACTGATGGAGAGGATTTCCCTGTCAGTAGCCAGGATCCGTCTGGTCTATCCCAAACTTCGGTCTCTTTTTTAGGGAATCTTCCCGACCGCCCTGGACCCATGCATACAAGATCCGGCGGGGCAGAAAAAAGAGGCAGAGGAGTATACTACGGGCCGAACAGACGGAACAGGCACAGGAGTCGCAGATTTTAAAAGGTACTGACAACTTGCAGGTTATCAACCTGTCATCCCATGTCTTATCTTTTGATCATACTAGTATACTGTCTAGAGGGTTGTCCTTCTCCCCAGTTTTTACATTTAATAGATTTGATTTAGAAAAGGATTTGCACTTATTTCTGCGCAAACTGGCCCTTCATAGTATGTATAATAGTCATCGAGACCATATAAGTATGGAAGAATCAGTGGTAGAAGTCCCTACCAAGTCTATTGAAGGGCTAGATGAATTAGATGTTGAGGCAGTGGCCATTCTGGAAGACTTAGCTTCTGAGAGCTCAATTCAAGCAAGTCCGGCTACATTGTTTGGGGAGAAATCCTAATTTTTTCCAGATTTGGATAAATATCCTGCTTTGGCCGTATTCCGCAAACTCGTAACTGAGGAATTTAATGATCTTAAGAAGGATAGAAATACCACCCATATGCCCTATAATTTAACACGTAAAGAATGGTTGGCGCTTAAAGAGATTCAAGGATGGGAGGACGTGATTATCAAACCCTCTGATAAAGGGGGCAATATAGTGCTGTGGCCATGTGATATGTATGTGGCAGAAGTGAAACGCCAACTCCATGACCAGGCCTGCTACAAAAGGCTTTTAGGGAATCCCACAGAGGAATTCCTTAAAGCATATGAGTCCTTACTCTTAGATGCTAAACATCAAGGTATCATTAGTCAAAAGGTCTTTGACTTTCTCTATGTGCCACATCCAAGAACAGCATGCTTCTACCTTCTCCCGAAGGTGCATAAAGATGCTTTGTGCCCACCTGGATGCCCTATAGTTTCAGGAAATCTCTCGGTAACAGAGAATGCGAGTAAATATGTGGACTCACATCTCAGACCACACGTCCTGACTTTACCATAATATATTAGGGACACCCAGGATTTACTATCAAGGATTGAGGCTTGTTTTTCTATGTTGTCTCATTAACTTCGCCTATCATTATGCGTGCGTGCTTTCACTCTTACGTATGTCCGCTTTATTTATTTTTAAAATTTAAAAATGCCTAAAACATCCATTTGACTTTACCATCATATATTAGGGACACCCAGGATTTACTATCAAGGATTGAGGATGTATATGTCCCAGTTGGTACGTGGCTAGTATCTTTTGATGTGGAGTCTCTGTACTCAAGTATTAAGCACGAGAGAGGGATGCACTCTGTTAAATATTTTTTAAGTACGGGTGTACATACCGATCATGACAATTTTCTTTTGGATCTTCTTCATTTCGTCCTGAAGCGGAATTACTTCCTGTTTGATAATGGCTATTATCTGCAGTTGCGGGGCACGGCGATGGGCACAGCTTGTGCCCCTACATTCGCGAATCTCTATTTGGGTTGGTGGGAGCAGGATGTCGTCTTTGCGGAGGCCAATGTGGTATATACTCAGTATGTGCCTCTTTGGCTCTCAATACTAACGATTTGAATTTGAAACTGACTATAAACAGAAGTCAGGTCCAATTAGATTTTTTGGATGTTACCATTTATGTGGATGAACATAGACGGCTGTGTACAGACTTGTATCGCAAGTCCACAGCCAAGAACAGCATTCTCCACAATGACAGTGCACACCATCCCAGTGTGATACAGCACATTCCCAAGAATGAGTATATGCGCCTACGACGCAACTGTTCAACAGTGGCTCGTTTTAAAATCAGGGCTAAGTCATTAAAAGATAGACTCTTAAGACGTGGCTATCCCCAGCATTTATTGGCTAAGGCCTATCAAGGGGCAGTAAGAACTAAGAGGGAAGCTTTGATTCATCCAATAAGGAAACCCAAGAAGGGTAACACCATCAGGTTTATAACGGACTTCTGTTCAGAGTCTAACGTTTTGACTCAGATTCTCAACAAACATCTGGTTGTTCTGAGATCAGATGTTACCCTAAAAGATGTGGTGGGTGACAGGATAGCTATGGGGTGGAGGAGAGCTAGGAACCTTAAGGACATTATGGTCTCTAGCCTTTTTTCCTCTCGAACCTCAAGAAAATTACCAGTGACAGGTAGTCACCCATGTGGGACATGTAGCACCTGTCACCACATGGTGAAGACGGTTAACATCAAGGACCGTTTTGGACACAATCATGAGATTCGGCCCTTTTTGAATTGTAAATCTAAGGGGGTCGTTTACTGTTTGATATGTGAATGTAATCTGAAATATATCGGCAAAACGATACGACCCTTTCATCTCAGATTAATGGAGCATATTCTCTCGATTAAAAATGCAGCTACCGATAAGGCCAAGAATAAAATTCTGACTCCCATAGCCAGGCATTTTTTACAGTACCATCAGGCCAATCCTCAGTCTCTGAAGGCTTTTTTAATTGATCAAGTCAAATTGGATAGCAGAGGAGGGGATCTGGATAAGATCCTCTTGAAAAACGAAACTATGTGGATCTTTAATTTAAATGTAATTGCTCCTGGGGGCCTCAATGAGAATATGTAATTTGTTCCCTTCCTGTGAGGCTTACGGATACTGGTGTCAGGGCATGCTCAAATGCGAATATGATGGGTGCCATAAACAATTTAATTTAATTTTTACTAGACATCTGTACATAGTAGATTAAGGTGCAACATGGAATATTATGGAGAGCAGAGGCTACTATTTGATGTTCATGGGTATTATTTATGCAGTTCTGCTATAGACATGTTTAACATTTTTTAATGTCCTTATGTTTCCTGACCTATATCAACAAGGGTGTTCCACTTTGTCTCCTATCCTTATTTCAAAGGAGGGGAAGTAGGTGTTTGAGCTTTATCTTTGAATGCAGGGAACCTTTGATTTACTTTATAATAACAAAATCTTTCCCATGTGAATTATAGCGTCAATATGTTAGATTATTGCATGGAGTGCTATATGTCTTTATGTGCACACCCCCAGTGCATATATATGCAGGTTTGCAATAATACTGGGGCGTACTTACCGATGCACATTTAGGTGCATATGTGGCATATCTTCCCCTGCTATCATGAACAGTATATTATGTGCATGGATTCATTGGTGGGGGATTCTGAGGATTCCAGATGGAGTGGTTGATGTTTAATTTGTTCCAGCTCTGTATGGATTTTTCTTTCAGACCCCAATGTCTCTTCTTTGTCAAAACCCTCCTTGTTTATTTAGGAAAGGGCTTTCTCCTTCCTTGGACCATTTTGCCTGACTGATAGGGATATGTTAATTGTTAGCCTAATTTACCTATAGTGATTACTATCGGCAGCAATATTGAATCATGAGGCTCGAAGTTTATGTCTCTGTTTTGATCTGTCTTGATTGATTATCTCCGGCAGCAATATTAGACTGCAGTTTTGAAATGTGTCATTTAAATTTGTTTCCTTAGTTCTGATTCTGTATATGTTTTTATGTGTAATGATTATTTACTCCGCTGTGTGATCATGGTGTTTTTAACTGTTATATCTTTCTTCTTATGCAGAGTCCGTGGTGCTTTAATCTGATTGGATAATACTTACCTTATAATGATGCAGCTGAGACCATAGCCCCACCCTTGAAAAAGCCTCGTTCTGGGTGAAACTCGCGTCGGGTGTCCGGTCTGGCAGCGTTCAACATCTCTCAATCTGCGTGCACCTTCAGCCTTACCTTGTAATCTTCAGCTGCCAGCCCTTTGTCTTTTCCAGCCGGGGGACGCCGCATGTTCTCTACAGCCAGAGTAGGGTAAGATACGGGCACTGGAAAGTGCGAAGCGTGTCCTTGCGGCCACTAAACCCATTATAGGGATTCTTCCCTTAGGAGCTAGTGTGCTGTGGTTCCCAGGTGATATGTGTTATTTTTCAACCATTATATGTTTTCATATTGGAGCAGCATAGCTGCCCATTATATGTTTTTGTTTTTGTCTTTATATGTTCGTCCATTCATTTTCTATATTTTAATTATGTTTAATTAAAGTTTAAATTTTTAAGTACCTTTTGTCTCTATCATTATATTTGAGTGCACCTATAAGAGGTCCTATGTGGGGGTATTTATCACAGTTCACACCCCCTTTTTCTGTTTCTCTATATAAAAAATAATATTGTTACATCAGCATCCTTACAAATGTATTGTAAAATAAACATCACAAACAATTTTTGTTTTTGCTCTTTATTAATGGAACTCATCCATAAAAAAGTATGGACATACCAGGAATATGTATCACATTTAAAATGTCACATTAATTGTATAACGGAGCTGCTAAAATTGTTGAAAGTTTCCATCTCTACAAATGTTGAAAAAGAGTCTTGTCAAAATGTAATTTAAATTGTCCATAAAAAACAAAAGGATGTTGAAGCACCTAAAAAAATTTGTAAAAAGCATGCAATATTTGACATCTGTGTGCAATCTGAAGCATTGTATTGAGTGTAAGTTAGATTTTTTTTATATGAATTGAAATGCTAAATGTCATTTTTCTTCTAACCAACAGATGTGCACAACACGGACCCCTTCAATGAGGAATTTTCTGCACATGATGGTGCAGATGGGGCAAACTGCCCAAATTTTTATTGATTTATTTTATAATTTAAATAGTTAAAGTTTTTTGATTTAAAAATTGTTATCGGTGTTGATATGTAATATTTAGTTATGTTATGTTTTGTTTTGTTTGTTATGTTTAAATAAAACCATTATTTATTTTAAAATTGTGTAATATTTTTGTTCGACCATATAACATAATTACATATACATACTTAAATTACAGTTTAGAAAACTTATCATTAACAACAATTAGACATGTTTTAGAAAAAATGTAATCTTTATGAAACATGTACATAATCATGCATTTGCAATAATCATTTTTATTATGACATTATATATATAAAAAAATTGGTTTGGCTAATGTACAATATGTAATATACAAATTAATAATAAAATCGTTTTTATTAGTTCTAATTTAGGCTGCACAAAATTTAGGTTGTAAAAAAAAAAACACATTAAGAAACATTTAACTTTTAAGTTTAAATTCAGTTATAGAAAATAAACAAATGTAATTATGTAATTCTATACGCATAGAATCGTTATTCTACAAAATACGCATGACTACAGTGCAAAAAATCGTTCTTGTGAATCAGACGTACGTATTTTGCAAATGTCCGCATGATCCACGATTACTATATTCACGTACTATGCGCAGCGTATATTCGTTTACAATACGCACGTGTGGGGACGTATTTGAAATGACGTGTAATGGGTGTGTTTACGTTAAATACGTGACTTCAAAACTACGGAATTGTTTGTGTTACGTGCATGCGTATTTACATACATTAACGTACGTAAGTACATACGCAGACGTTGTTCTGGATCTACCCCATTGTCTGTGGAACAAGCCTTTGCTAGAGGAACCAAGTATGATAGATGCCAGCCTGTTGCAAAGTGCATAACTGAAGCTATGACATCTGTGCTAGCAGTAGATTGCTCAATTTCCACAATTAATTAGATTTATGTCCAATATCCACAATTAATTCACCCAGTTTTAGAAGATTAATTAGTCAGGTTCACACTGCCAAATTCCATCACGATTCTGTTTTTCAAGAACAGCAATTCCTCAGCTGTATTGTGATGTAAAATAAAGGTTAATTGATGTCTACAAAATAAAATTGTACCAACTATCCATATAACTATAGATATTGGTAGCTGTCAAACTAATGATTACATGACAGAACATTGGGAATTGCCTTCGGTAGCATCAGCATATGTCATACAATGGCAGCTCATTTACAGGCAGGCTACTCTTTGCTTCAATGGTTTCTGTAAGAAGCATATAAATATTTTCAATAAACTACGTAATGCCTTAGCAAATTGGCTGCCCCACTAAAACTGTCCTCAGGCTTTGTGGTTTTGATACTGGAAGTAATATTTTATGAATTGGCAAATGTAACTATATACCATGTTTTGTTATGAAGGACTGATGCCTCGACCAGGGTGCGTTGTCTATCTAGGGCCTGCTTTTCACTAGAGACCCTGATGGTGGGGATAGGCTGGACTACAGGACACCTAGCAGGTCGCAAAACATACCGATATACATTACAATGTGTCCATGTTAAAATAAACCTTTTCCCTGTCTAATATTACCCCCTAATGTGTACACTTACCTCCGGTGGTCCCGTGTCCTATACTAAGTGTAATGCGATGTAGTGTGTGTTGTTTAAAAAAATAATAAAAAATGTTTTCACTCACCGTTTGCTGTCATCTTTCTTGGGAAGACTTGCTTGAAGTGTAGAATCTTCTTATGCTGATTGGAGTCTGCCGTCGGCTTGCTTGCAGTGGGATTCCCGGTCTTCAGGTCCGGCTCCTCTGCCTCTTCTGTTCTTCACTCGGTGGGGACTGGCTCCTCCTTGATCTTCTTTGCTGCTCCTAATGACCATTCGGTCACTAGGGGGCAGCCTTTTATTTGAATGATGACATCAGTTACACTCTGGCCTCTGACGTCATAATTTAAATAAAAGGCTGCCCCCTAGCGACCGAATGGTCATTAGGAGCAGCAAAGAAGATCAAGGAGGAGCCAGTCCCCACCGAGTGAAGAACAGAAGAGGCAGAGGAGCCGGACCTGAAGACCGGGAATCCCACTGCAAGCAAGCCGACGGCAGACTCCAATCTGCATAAGAAGATTCTACACTTCAAGCAAGTCTTCCCAAGAAGGATGACAGCAAATGGTGAGTGAAAAAAAAATGTATTATTTTTTTTAAACACCACACACTACATCGCAATACACTTAGTATAGGACATGGGACCACCGGAGGCAGAGGCGGCCCTAGAGTTTGCGGGGCCCTAGGCGGACCGCCCCCCCCCCTCCCCCAAAAAAAGGACCCTGGTGTGAGTTTAGCTACACACAGTTATGCCGGCTGAAGTTAGGGTAGCCTTCAGCCGGTGTAACTGTGTGTAACTACACTCACACAGGGGGAGTGCACCAGAACTACGTTGGCCGTACTTACGGCCAGCGGGCCAACGTAGCTCTGGATCAGGCCCTATGCCCTTAACCACATACTCCTCGTGCCCAACAATTACTACAAGAGGGGACTTGGATGATGAAATGGTCCCAAATTTCCAAGACCTGCCAACTTCCTTCAGGAAAAAAACATGGAAAGTAATAGGGTTGCAAATATTTTTAGAGAGCTGCAATTTGAATGCCACTGAATTGATTTTATGTAGCAGGAACTTAACATGCTTTATGGTTGCTTAATTTTAATGTTTTTGGGGGATAACCAAACCCTGTCTACTACTTTAAATTTTACCTGGGCCATGTGCCTGTCCTCTCTGCCCTTGTCACAGAAAACCACTCGTTGTAAGGCTCTGTTTACCTTCTTTCAGACCCCTATTAGTCTGTAGGTAGCTCTTTTTACTTCAGGATTAGTACTAGGGACAATTACAGAATTGAACCTGGGGTGAAAACCCTGAATACAGAAAAAGAGAGAGATACTGGTGGAAGAGTAATATGCAATGTCCTGAGTGAATAATAAACGCATCGTATCGCAACATATCCTTCCTGAATATGTAGTTGTATGCTTCGAAAAAATCTCCGTCCCCTTCAACTGATCAAATAAATCTGTGATTAACGGCAGTGGGCAAAAATTGCGGACTATAATTTGGTTTAACCCCTGGCTGGAGGGATCCACCTTTTTTGGCCACAAAGAAGAATCCATTTTTGGAGATTTTCCTTGACATATTCTTCAGTAGCCTGGGCCTGTGGGCCTGAAAAGGACACAATCCTTTGAATACCGTAAGGCCCGTCTATCTTAACATTGGAGTATGACAGTCTCCGGTCTTGAATTTATATCCGTTGGCTGTCCCTCAACACATATCACTAACGGTCTTACAGACGTGCTTCGCCAACTACCGTGGCTAGTATCTGACTCCTACTCTGAATCTAGTTACTACCTATTCCCACAGGGCTCAACAACATTCAAAGTATGTCTCCACGTGCTACTTTACTCAGTACATATCATCAGCTGATAAACAGCAACACAGACTACCTAAAATGATCTCCAGCAATCTTATAACAGTAATATGACAATCAATGTATAATGACACTGCTGGACAACACATTCAATAAGGTAAGAATATTTCAAAGACAAGACAATACCAATCAATGTATAATAACACTGCTGGAAAACACATTCAATAGGGTAAATAGTAATCATATACTTAGTGTCTATGTTTCTAATAAAAGATGCAAGAAGGTCCATACAAGAGGCTATGGGATCTCAACGATTACATCAGTGAGCACAATTGCCGTATTGAACGTCCATCCATGAAGCGCCCATAGAATGCCTCATATAGTCCCTATAGAGTGTGCCAACACCCTTCCTCTTTGCATCTATTTGTATAGACCCCTTGATGAAACAAAATTTATCATTCTATTACCTTATTTGGTTATGATAAAAACATTAGTTTCTTCATATCAGAGTAGTATCATCAGTATCATATCATGCGCAGCAGCAGCAAATATTAGTATTCAACACTGCGGTCAGGCCTTGCATTAGGCACTTATGTTCCACTAGTCACAGGGAACTTGGTTTCTGGAACTAGCTCAATAGCACAATCATATGGTCTGTGGGGTGGAAGCTAATCAGTAGTTTTCTTGGAAAAAACATTAGCAAAATTAGCACACTGTGGAGGAAGGCCCTTAAGATCCTTGGTAAGTACACAGACCAGAAGGGATAAGCAGGCAGAGGTATAACCTGAGCCCCATTGAATATCCCCCTTGGTCCAATCAATCAGAGGATTGTGCTTTTGGAGCCATGGATGTCCCAGGGTAAGACCAGTGATAGGACAGGAAATCAGGAGGAATTCAATATCTTCTGAGTGGCAGAGTCCTACAAACAATCTTACAGGAACAGTACATTTCTGAATGAGTCCATCTGTCAAGGGTTTTCCATCTAAGCTGCATTCGATGATTGGCAGATCCACGAATCAAGTGAAGATATCCAGAGTGTCAACTAGGGTAATGTCTAGGAAATTCCCTGCAGCTCCACTATCCACAAAAGCAGTTATATTATGATTATGTAGTCCAGTAGACAGGCAGACCGGAATAGTAAGAGAATTTTAAGAAGAGATTAATGAAAATCCCATTCAGACCTCTTCTCCATCTGATATGGTTTCGTCTGTTTGACCTTCTTTGGGCATCTGCTGGCTCTATGAGCCTTACAAATGCAATAGAAACACATTCCCATGGTACACCATCTGAGTTTCTCCTGGGATGTGAGACAGAATGACCCAAGCTGCATCAGTACCTCTTGGTTGGCGACAGCATAGGCAGAAGCCGAGGAGAAGTCCCTTTCCCCTAGTCGCTTCTTGAGATGCTGGTCAACGTTGATGGCTAGATGCATAAGGTCTTCCAAAGACTTAACCCCAGGATACTACACCAGGGTGTCTTTCACGGAATCTGTCAGGCCAACCCTGGAGTTGACAACAAAGTGCTGGATCATTCCAATTGCAGTCAACAGCTCATCTATGGAATTCGGCACAGTATTCTTCAGCCGTCCGGTGACTGTGACGGTGGGAATGAAATGCACTAGAGTTTGCGCACACTCACACAAACAGTGGAGCACCACACAATGGGCACCACAGGGCCACCACACAATGGGCCTGATCCAGAAAGTACGGCCAGCGTAGCTCTGGTGCACTCCCCCTGTCACTCCCCCTGTGTGAGCGTAGTTACACACAGTTACGCCAGCTGAAGGCTACCCTAACTTCAGCTGGCGTAACTGTCTGTAACTACGCTCACACAGGAACAGTAATCTATCAAACCCAGCCATCCCTTCCTAATTACCCTCCCTCTGCCTAGCTTCCGTAACTACAGCATAGTTACGGAGCTGCCCGCCCCTTCATCCGTAACTATGCTGTAGTTATGGATGCCAGATCCACGGCACTCAGAGCCATGGAAATGGCGTTCTTACGCATACGGCCGCCGTAAAAATGACGGCGGCCATAGGTCTGAATCAGGCCCAATCACAGCAAGAGAAAGGAGGCTAGGCAGGGACAAGAGAAGACATTAGGATAATAAGGCTGGAAGGCTTGTCAATAAGCAAGCCTTACATTAAGTGTCCTTGTTTCCTCTTCACAGCCTCAGACCGAGTGGACCCTAAGTCAGATTCCCAGAACACAGACTCCGTGACAATATGTAGTAAGGGTAAGGCAGGCTGCTCATGTGGCATGTGGCACTGGAAAGCAGGCATACACTCTTAGGGTAATGTAATCATACTTCCCGTCAGGTGTGCAGAGCTCGAGGTCCGTTGATCACCTCAAGTACTAACTCTGCTGCCCCTTTCCTCATGGACCTCCTCTACAGCTTCTGCTCTTATCTAGTGCTGTAGTTCCATTTTCTCTCCTCTAGGGAATTTCTTGTCCTGTCCTCATGTACTCCTGCATTTACTGTCAATCAGCAAGCCTTACATTAAGTGTCCTTGTTTCCTTTTCACAGCCTCAGACCGAGTGGACCCTAAGTCAGATTCCCAGAACCCAGACTCCGTGACAATATGTAGTAAGGGTAAGGCAGGCTGCTTATGTGGCATGTGGCACTGGAAAGCAGGCATACACTCTTAGGGTAATGTAATCATAATTCCCGTCAGGTGTGCAGAGCTCGAGGTCCGTTAATCACTTCACCAGTGAAGCTAATACAGGCAGCTTTGGATTCCTCCCGTAATTGGCAGTATCAGTGTTCGTTGTGCAGCAAATTAAAAGAACAATGTAAGCTTATAGTCACAGCACCAGTAATGGATTATATCAGCTTTTCCTGACATGTTCATCTGACAAGATTTCATTAGAGGATTAAGCAAAATTAAATGACAACCCCACGTATAGTAAAGCCATTATGCTGAGTCAATCTGATACTGTGGCTATCAATAGTATGGTGAAGGATTACATGAATGATCATGTACAAATTAGCACCTTTGACAGTCCATTTAAAAAATGACAACTTTCACAAAGGGTGTGGGTCACCACCTCTTCGAAAGAGACATTTTTTCCCAGCCAGTTCCGAACTGCATCTGCCTCTGCCTCACAGGAAGAAAGAAAACGCTATGCCGAATGGTTAGTATGAATCTATCCCCAAACCTTAATACTTATCCTAACCCTCCCCTTCTATTACCCTAACCCTAACCCACTCCTTTCATTACCCTAGCCCACCCTTCCTTGCAGCCTGACCCTAAGACTCCCCTCTCCGCAGCCTAACCCTAAAACTCCCCATAGATTCTTACTAACCTGCAGTGGGTGTGACGGTTTTCCAGCAGGCGGCATCTCTAAATTAATGAAATTCACAGTAGCACTATTTTCGAAAAAGAGATGAATGAAAATTATATCTCAGCTGTCTCTATTTCTAAAATAGAATTTTAGCATCAGTGACTCCCACCATGTACAAATTAGCAATACTGTACTTAAGATGTCCACCTACCAGCGCGTACTCGAAAAAGTTTTTAGTGCGCCTGTTTAGTGCACCCAGGAACGTGGTGAGCTTGTGGATTCCAGAGGTGATATTTTGCAATTATAATATAAACAACAGTGATGAGGATGATGATGACAATGATGACAATTTAAATCTTATGGATGTTTACCAGTTTTAATCTTAAATCCATTACTGTAGACAAATATCTCTAAATTTTGGATTTTTATTTATCTAATAATTATTATTTTTTAATACATATATTCAGCCACAAAACTATCTCTGTCGCTGAAGTGCTTGATTTGTTAAACTATGCATGTCTAGTGTAAGGGTGGGTAGGAAACCTCAATGACAATCTGTTGCACAACTCTTTCAATAACTTGCTGTATTGGTGTTTCTACTACAAATCTGCTACTCAACCTCAAATCTCTTCTAATGGCCTGGGATTTCCCGTTTGATAATCAATTCTCATATAACATGGTCTATTTTATACATTACTTCCTTTTTCAAACTTTTTTAAATATAACTTAATCTTAAAAATAATCTTGGAGCCTCATTTATAAAGGTCGATTTTGCTCAAATCGACCAAAATCCAGGGACTTTGGTGGTGATTATGCCATCGCCGCATTCACTAAAGCCAAAGTCCAGGGACTTTAGCCTTTACCAAAATTGACACGGCAAACATCGCTGATTTTTTCAAATGCCAACATAGCAATCGCCGGATTTACTAAGCATTACTTAGTCAAATCTTGGGCGACTTGCTTGAAAAAAATCCCTATTAAAAAGCGCCCTCTGTGTGTGTCACTTTCATTGAAAGTGACACACACTTTAGCTGAAAACACATCAACATCTTTGACATGTGTTTTTCATATTAAAGATGTGAAGCGCAGCATGCTATAACCCTTATCATGCATGCGCTGATAGTACTATAAGGCATAGCATGGCCATGTGTTTCTGGCTATGCTGTGCCTTCTAGTACTAAAAGCGTCAGCATGGCAAGGGTTAATGACATGCTGACGCTTACATAATGTGCCCTTTCCTTTAAAAAAAAGAATTTCCATTATTACATTATGTTTACACATTAAATAGATTCCCCCGTTTAGTATTCCGATATTAGTAGTTGCCCCCTTAAGTAATCATAGCTCAGTAAGTGCCACCAGTAGTAAATCATAGCTCAGTAAATGCCACCCGTAGTAATCATAGCTACGTAAATGCCACCCGTAGTAATCATAGCTTAGTACTTGCTACCCATAGTAATCATAGCTTAGTACTTGCTACCCATAGTAATCATAGCTCAGTAAATGCCACCTGTAGTAATCATAGCACAGTACTTGCCACCTGTAGTAATCATAGCTCAGTAAATGCCACCAGTAGTAATCATAGCTCAGTATTTGCCACCTGTAGTAATAATAGCTCAGTACTTGCCACTTGTAGTAATCATAGCTCAGTACTTGCCACTCGTAGTAATCATAGCTCAGTAAATGCCACCCGTAGTAATAATTCATATGTAGTTGCCAGCAATAGTAATAATACATATTTCGTTGTCACCATTATAAGTAATACATATTTAGTTTGCTCCATACATATTTTAAGCAATCCTTATTTCTTTAAAATCGATCACATACTCACCGTTCAGATGTCCAGTATTGCCAGGCACAGCTCTGTTGTCTGGATCCTCCTCTTCTACTCACTGTGGCAAACGATCAGCTGCTTCTTCTTGTGGGTCCCTTAAAATAATTTCTTCTTCTTATATAAATGTTCTATTTTTTTACTTGCTATTTCAAACTTTTATAAAAAAATTTTTTACTTGTAGGACTTTTTTATAATCTATAGTCGTGTCATGAGTCCTAAAATTTCCAGGTTGATAATCAGTTGTTATTCTAATATAAATGTTCTGGTTTTTACTTACTTTTTCACACCATAATAAAAAAAATTGTAACATAACGTAACTCCTACAATCTGATAATCAATTCTTCTTCTTCTCATATAAATATCTTATTTTTTACTTCCTTTTTCAAACATGTATAAAAAACATTAACATGGAGTACCTCCTACATTCTATTGTCATGACGAGTCCAGGAATTTCCAGTTTGATAATAAATTCTTATTTTAATATAACACTGTCTATTTTTTATACTTTCTTTTTCAAACATCTATAAAAGTAAACTTTAACTTAAAGTAACTCCTACAATCTATTGTCTATATTGTCTATTTTTCCACCTTGATACAATTTTGCATGGCAGGGCAGACAATGCTTTAATTCATCCATGATCTACTGAACACATAAGATATAAAGGGCTCTATTTACAACCATCGTTTTTAGGTGATAATGGCAGTTTTCAATTGAAAACGTTCATTAACACCTAAAACAAAGCTTTTTTGATTCACATAATCACCATGGAAATCTGTTGTTTCCATGACGATGCTTTGAAACATGTTATCTGTTCGCCGGCCCGTTCTTCTTAATTTGGGCCGGCTCTTCATTAAATTTACTAACCCCCGGAGCGGAGATTATCAATCTGCTCTGAAGGATAAGATAACGCCATCTCAGGATGGCGTTAATGCTGTTATCCCAGTGATCTCTCCATATTTCCCCCTTTTCCTCCCCCTAATAGCTGTTATTAGGGGGATGAAAAGGGGGGTATGTATAGGAGACCACTGGGATAAACCAAAGTGTCTAACTTTAAAAAATGAAATAAAAAAAAATGTTGGAGTTTTTTTCCATTACATTTTTAAATAAACAAATAAATAAATACATTTAAAATATTAGTTACGGTTAAAAAAATAAAGAAAAAAGAAAAACTTGTCTGGGAGACACACCCGACTCTGAAGATTTCAGAGTCCTGATATGAAGACACTGAGCATGCGCAGTGTCGGAGTCTCTGCGCATGCGCCGTGTTGGAGTCTCTGCGCATGCGCAGGACTTTATTCGTACGAAGTATGAATGAAGTGAACTGCGATGAGCCCAGAGATCATAGTGGGACCTCGCAGGGCAGGTAAGTTTTGGTAAATTTAATGAACGAAGCTGCCAGGCTCGCTGCGAGCTTTGTTCATTAAAAAAAATTAAGCTAATAGTAAATAGAGCCCATAGCAGACTAGCTCCAGATTTTTTACTAGATTCATATGACCATCAATATTTTTGGCCTCCTGCAGCCTTTAAGGAATGCTGTTGAAAATAATATAGTGTGGTGGTACAATATAACTGAAAAAGACTGGAAATACATGTCACAGATAATACAGTAAGAACAAAAATATATCCAAATTACACGATTTTAGCTGATTTGTTAAATAAATAAAAAAATACAGATCCAAAACTAAATCCAATTTTTTTTTATAAAGCCAAAACCAAAACACAGGGAAAATGAAAAACCAAAACCAAAACTAAAACATGGAGGTCGGCACTCATCTCTAATAAAGGTATATCTTAGTTTCCCAACTTTTTAGAGTGTAACCACAGTTTAAGAGATTAGAATTAGGCACATATTTCTCCTTAATTATTATTTGCTTTAAATTTGCTTTTGTGAGTAAGGGAACATCTTTATCACGTGTTTTAATGAGCCTTAATCACTGCAATCTCTTTAACCATCAGACACCTATTTATATAGCTTTGCTTCTATTTAGCTATATTAAATACTGTAATAAGTTTATAGAGGTCTAATTAATGGAAGGTATTCCACATTTGCACATTTACAGCAGCACTTCTGTGTATTTTGAAAAGACTTATTGTGATGCAATTAAATGTATTTCATAAGTAGAAATGTATGTGATTAATGTATGTGATTAATGAAAATGTGTTTACTGCTACTCGTTGACTATTACAGACACTTGTACATCACCTACACTTTCCCTTTCTTCCCCCCTCACCCCCTGAAGGAAAGTAAAAATAAAACATTTAAATAGATAGGAAAACAACAAACAAAAAATCAGTAAAGTAGTAGAAATAAGCTTCAGTGCCTCCACCAGAGTCTTCTAGACAGTGTGTGTGTGAGATGCAGACTTGTGCTAATTCCCCCAGAGAATGACTTGGGAAGCCCGATGTACCCAACCACACTAGTTCTGAGTAAACAAGATCAAACCACAAGTAGAGTGTAACATCCGTCGCTACGCAGAGATTAAAAAACAGATATAGAAGCCAGTGCTGGATGAGACTACATATCCCAGAGGCCCCAGCGGCAAGGGAAAGTGACAGTTACAGTTGGGGAAGGAGAAATAAAGGTTTTTCTAGAAGAGTCCAGGGTGAGGGTGAGAGGAGACAGACTTATGTGTGAGGATGAATCTGACAAAACATAACTACCAGACATGGAAATTCAAAGTAAAGATGCTGCTTATAAGAGAAGGTATGTGGAAATGCATATAAGACCCTAAACCTGACCTAGTCAGAGGATTGGACTGAGAAAGACAAGAAAGCCCAGAGTACAATCTCTCTCAGTATAGATCAGTGACGGCGAACCTATGACGCGTGTCAGAGGTGACACGCCAAGACATTTTGACTGACACGCAGTCAAAATGTCTTTGCGTG
>WWET01002723.1:14060-26247 GCA_011038615.1 Limnodynastes dumerilii | reverse complement strand
AGCACTCCCATAGTAAAGTCCCTGCTTACGGCGGCTATACCCTACACTGGGTACGACCGTCGGCCGTACGAAAATTCGCAGAGAATACGCTGAGAAAATACGCTTAGCACGCCCATACTGTACAATTTAAATGGCTATCCCCGCCTCCCAGTAGTAAAACGGGCGCCCAGCCGACCATCGTAAAAAAAATACGCCCAGCGAGCGAAAAATACGCTAACGATACGCCCGCTATTCGCTCATGACGCTCGGGCGACCGGAAGCTGTCATACTGGGCATGCGCATGGCGAATTTTTAGCCGAAAATTCGCATACGCTCGTCGTACGCTCGCTTGCGAGCGTTGCTCTGGATCAGGCCCTATGTCCAGCCTGCAAGTCTGCCCCTTATTATTATTGCCAGCCTCCATGTCTGCCCCTATTGCCAATGTCTTTCTCTACATCTGCCTCCAATTGCCTGTGCCTTTCTCCATGTCTGCCCCCAATTGCCAGTGACAGCCTCCATGTCTGCCCCCAAATGCCAGTGCCTGTCTCCATGTCTGCCCCCAATTGTCCCTCTGTCAGGTGGCATCTGTTCTGCGTCACATGACAATAAACAATCTTATACAACCATAAAAGAACGTAAATCATAGTGACCACTATACGCTACATAATTCCCAGCTTAAAAACAGCCAAACAATAGTGACTATATATTTTATCATTCTTGTCTCCCCAGCTCTCAGTATCCACCATAATGTCTCTCCAGCCCACAATATCCCCATCATCTCTTCAGCCCCCATTATCCCCATCATGTCTCCAGCCCCCAGTATCTTTCATGTCTCTTTAGTCCCCCAAGTATCCTCATCATATCTTCATGTCTCTTCAGTTCCCCCAGTATCCCCTCATCATGTCTCCAGCCCCTCAGTATTCCCGATCAAGTGTCCAGCCCCATAGTATCAACATCATCTGTCTCCAGTCCCCCCAGGATCCACCATCAGGTCTCCAGCCCTCAGTATTAACAACAATGGGGCAGATCCAGAACAACGCCTTTGAGGAAATTTACGTGTGGCGGACACGTAAAATCGCGTTTTGGTAAGTACTGCGCATGCGCACCATAGAAAATACGCTCCGTAACGTAGCGTAAATGTGAACGTATGGGCCATTCACGCATTTGTCGCGTAAATCCGTATTCATGGGCGTGCCAATTTTACGTGAGTCAAAAATACGTCTGAAATACGTTATGTGGGCGGGGGTTTGTATTTAAAGTGTACAGTATGGGCGTGCTTAGCTGCGTAAATACGTGTTGCACATCCGTTTGTGTGTGGATGACATCGGTTACGTGGGCAAAAGTTAAGGTAGGGTTTGGAAAGCGGAACTCGGACAAAATAAGTACATTCAAGGGGTGTGCCAAGGGGATTGTATAGAAGCAAATAAAAGAATAGAAACAGCGCTGTATCAAGTTATAAAAAAAAGAGAATAATCTATGGTGGTTCTGATGACACAGAGACAAATGGCAATCTTGTATCTAAAAGATTCAATTTTAATTATACACGTTAATTATAAAAAATAAACGTTAAAAATAAACATATTAATCTGCAACGGTGGATAGGTATTTCAGTGGTATCAGGGTTAAGTAGGAAATATCCCAATAATTAGAAATGGTTGTTCAGATGTTATATGCACCAAGATTTAGGAGTCCTATGTAAATAGGTAATTAAGGTGAGTATATTTTTCTTTCAATGATTGTAACTCCGTGACAGCGGGAGGGCAGCAAGATATGGCTGTTGATAAAAGTAAACCTCCACAAGCATCCACAAAATAATCAGCAGTATTACCCAGTCCTGGGAGATGCAGCGTTGAGCTGTATCCTTGGGTAGCTGTGAAAGTTCAAAGCCGCACCGGGAGGCCACCCCGTGTATAGTGCGGTAACCGTAGCCGGTGCAGCCCTGTTTACAAGAGCTCTGTATATCAACAAATGAGCAAATCACCACCTCCGACCAGACTCCTAATAGTGCCTCCAGATCAACCCTCGATATGGATTTGCACACGTGCAGTGTGGAAATCCATATTGTCCGTTGTGGCGTCCGTGATACCTTGGCGGGACTTCGGAGTGGGGTGAGTGCTAGACTTGTGGCTTGGCACGATTGGGGGCCCACATCGTGCGGTTAACTAGTTAATATCACAAGTGAAACACTCTCCAGATTTAAACTGACCTTGCCGGAAAGAAGGTTTTTAATTAAGAATGGATATCTTTTTATGAAGTCTGTTATTGAAAGTTTTTATTGGAGATACGAGACTGGAGTAAATAAATAAACACAGATTCAACTGTTGATGATTTATTGTTGCATTGAAACAAGAGGAAGGGGTGATCAGATCGGTGGGTGTATATGGGAGTGGGATTCCGGTAACAGCATACTGCACTAGGGTCTCCGTGCCTGTCCTGTTTTGTTTCCCCTGGGCTCTGCTGACCGGCGAGGAGGGGCAAACGGAGAAGAGGGAATCGGTGGTCCTGGAGGAAGTTTCCACGTTTTATGTGCTGTGAAAAAGAGGAGAGCCTTGTAAGTAAGATACCTAGCGGTCAGGATCCCACATACTAGTATTACACCACCATCAGATATTGGAATTGGAATGCACCCATACCCACTTCATGAAAAGCTATAAAGTGTTTCTATCCCTGTGAGTGGAACCGATAAAGAGAGCGACTACACTATTGTTAGTACGTACTTCACCATATGTGCCTTTCTTTTTTTTCCATTCATCGGGATATTGAAGGTGGAACATTGGGATAAAGGAAGGATCACGTGGTGGAAGTAGTGAAACTCTACATTAGGATAGTTTGTGACCTGCTATACAAGGAAAAGAACGGACTGAGAAAGACTGAGAATACTCAAGTGGACATTTCTGGGACTGAAAAATCGGGACAGAAGGTCCGTATAGCACCTTATTGTGAAATAAGTGTATATTTGGTGATTGATATATTGAAAGGTTACTTTAGTTGTGTTATATACGATCCCCTATAGGTTAGCGCGATTGATTCTGTGGAGATTTTTTCCTTTTGATATTAGAGTATCCTGTATACTGCCTCTGTTTGAATATAGAGGCAGGACACGGGGAAGCTCATTGGGGATGAAGTGATAGCACCCCTACGCCATAGACTATTGCTGCTTTATTGGAGATGCAAGATGTGTTACCACCCTACTTACATTGTTATTACACACTGTTACGCCGGCTGAAGTTAGGGTAGCCTTCACCCGGTGTAACAGTGTGTAATTATACCGGCTGCAGGTGGAGTGTCGGGGGAGTGCATTAGAGCTACACTGGCCGTAAGTATGTACCACAACACAGTGTAGCTCTGGATCAGGCCCATAGTGCACCCATAAGACATGCTACACACACTCAGTACACCCATAAGACCCATAAAATGTAAAGTCCCGATGTGAAAAATACTGCAAGCACCCAGACAGTAAGTATTTTTTCCTCTGTGCGTAGTTATACGATCTTTAAAGACTGCAAGTACACAATCTACATAATGAAATGTTACATAGATTGCGTAAAATAGCATAAAATTGTTACTACGCATGCGTAGTAGCTATACATGTATAACTACACACGGAAAGAGAAGAAATACTTAGGTAAGAATCCACTCCGAAGTGAGGGATCTCTTGGCCATCCGAGGAGAGGAGGAGATTAGATGGCATATCTCTGGGACAGTCAAGGATGCTCACATTACCATCTGGCACAGTGTAAGCATCTGTACCAGGCTATCATTTGCTGTCTGAAACAGCAAAATCATCCACAAAACCATGAGCTCTGAGCTACAAACAAGTGATTCAACAGCCATCATGGAAAGAAATGCAGATAAAATGGCCATCCTGCGTGACATCATCATTGTGTGCAAAAATCTAAGTCCCATTTAAATGACATAATTTTTTCCAGCCAATAAGATCTCCTCTGTAGCATGATTGACAGTTGTTTGTCAGGGCAGACCCAGGAAATTGATGGCACATGTTAAACGGTCAGTCCCGGGAAATTCCTGTGTTGTTGTGAACTTATAACGCAGCTATTTTTTTTACCCGGCAATTCGCCCAGGAAAAACCCAGGTTTAAAATCACGGGTTTTTCAAGGGTGGTGAAGTGAAAACGGTTTTAGGGAAATCACATTGGATTTGATTTTTTTTTATGTACTATTGAGGTTTCTTTGACGATATCCTACAGTTCTTACATTTTCAGCTGCTCAGGGCATTGTACAAAGAATTATATTTTCTTGTACCATAAACATTGAGAAAAATTCTTATACATAGTTTGTCTACATAGTTAATGCAGTGTCATGAAGGCAAACTGGAAAATGTGTCTTTAATAGAGATAGAACAAATCAATTTTTAAGAAAGACGAAAGGATAGATTTACATGTTGATGCAAGACAAAAGCTATTGGACTTTTAGGTAAGGTACGTTATCCCTGGAGGGTTGAATGAGCTCATTGAACAAAAAAATGTTAAATTTAATATATATGCTTGTTCTGTGTAGGTTAAAACTTTTTCTTCAAAAAGGCTGCCAGTTTATAATGTATTAAAAAGGTAACGCCCTATAACTATTTGCAGTCTGATGCTGTTTATTGGGTGTCTAGAATACAAATATTAATATAGAAGTTGTACTTTCTAAATGTTTTTTTTTGGTCTACATTTTTTAAATATGATTTATGAGACTTCATATTTATTAAGATGTTTTAATCCTATAAATTTAGTTAACTTTTATAACAAAAATAAATGTTTTTTCTATAACATAAAAAACATATCTCCTTTGGTTTTTTTTTAAGAGTGGCATTAGAATTGTATCAACAGTTATATAAAGATTTACCTTTTGAACACACTTACTGAAACTGTGCACTCATGGAGAGAGGTAATCATTTTTTTTTTTTAAATACTATATTGTTATTGGTTAGTATAGTGAAAATAGTGATTGTTGATTGACAATTGGACTTGTGCCAGCCAGCATCTAATGGTGCTATTTGGATGCTATACTTTTTCCAGAACCCTTCTTTCCTTGTCAGCGGGTCTGTGATTCACCTATGAACCCAAACAGTATGCACTGAGATGAATGCTTGCCATCAACCAACTGGCACATTCTGTGCAACAGATTGCTTGTTATTCCGATAATATAATGAAGGGAGCTGAAAGTGAACCTAGAGAGACGGTCTTAACTACTACTCATTTTATACTATCCTTATTACAATCTCAGATTTTTTTGAATTTCATCACTTAATAGTCTGTTATGATTAAGCTGCATTGCAAATTCACAGATTGTGGACTTTTAAAATACCACATTGTAGCTTGTCTTTCCAGATGTCTGCGGCTACAGACATACAGGACATTATGAACAACTTGTTTTTCTGTGGTTACCCTGCTTAATGTTCTAAAATTTTAAAGTATAATTACTGGAGTTGGGTAGAGTTTAGTATCGGAAAATTATTGCTCTATCGATTTTAATTGCGTGTATTTTAATATTTCTTTTAAGAATTTTCTGCTTATATACTGTATGTGTGCGTGCTAAGTAAAATGATTCTTTGAGTGTTTTGCAAATCAAGAACACTTCTAGCTTGTACATTCCTTAAAGGTATTAGTTTGCTTTGCTATCGTGAGTGTGAAAATAATTGAATTTTTGTGTTATGTTTTGGCACAACATGTTTTTGCGCTGTGCCTCAGGTGAAATAAAAAAAAAAACATTTCACATCTGCTTCACATTTGATTTACATTAACCGCTCCCTTATTTATATTTGTGCTTTTCTGTGTAGTTGGTTAGGATTTCCATCTTGTGTGTGAAAATGTTGTTTGTCAAGTAGATGAAGATTTGTATACATTATATTTACAACACATTCCACAGGGTTATGTGCCATTTCAGCAACTGGGTGGTCCTCCAAGCAATGGCTTTTGTTTGCAAGGCAACATGATAGCACTGAATATACACTTGCTTCACCCAGGCATGTAATCATTACTATAAAAGGAAGTAAAATTGTCAGTTTAAACTATGATACCATCATCATAATAATATGATCAGATTTCATTTTTTTGCAAACAGTGTTAGATTTGAGAAGGGATGTTTTGTAGCCAAAATCTAAATAAGAGTGTAAGAGTAAAGCCGGTCAGTATCTGTTTGCAATAAGTATTCTCTCTGTATTCAAGAAATAACATTATTGGACTCTCGTTGATTTTGCACATGGTTCATTTTCCATCTGTTTTTCACTTTTTTTTCAACTTTGGAATCGAACGACATTGAGAGAATGAATTAAAAAAAAAGTTATCAGTGTCATCAAGCAGATTGCTGAGGTATGGATTTTAATTAGATTGCAACAGCCTTTTCATCCTGCACAGGCTTCCTGATCAGACTACATTCAACAGTTTCAGATTTCAGAGGAATGACAGTAACATACTTCTGGCAATGTATATCAGTCAAGTGGCATAAGATTTAATTATAGCCAAAGTTATCTGCTATTTTTCCAGATTTACTAAGCTGTGGGTTTTGAATGAGTGGAGAGTTTGCCCATAGCAACCCATCAGATTCTAGCTGATATTCTCTAGAATGCAATAGTTAAATAAGATCTAGAATCTGATTGGTTGCTATGGGCAAACTCTCCACTGTTTCAAAACCCACAGCTTAGTAAATCTGGACCCTGGTGTATTGATTCAGGAGCTACCAGTCAAATGACAAATGATAAAAAATTTTTTACTCAATTGAACCAAAGTAGTTCAGAAAGAATAGCTATAGCTAATGGTCATTACATGGTTTCAGAAGGGATAGGAGAAGGTTATCTTTATTGTCCAGTCTCTCCAACGTTTACCAGAGAAATACTTATGAAGAATGTACTGCATGTGCCTAATCTGGACACCAACCTTATTATTACATTTATTATTACAAATGGAAACCATATTCTTGCAGAAGGTGCGATCAAAGATGAGTTATATCAGTTAAAGTGCAAAGAAGCTAATACCACTAGGCAGGAGCATATTAACTGCACCCATGTATGGCATCGTCATCTAAGCAGAAATCCAGAAACAATAAGAAAACTAGCCCAAGAAAATCATGTAAATGGTATCAAAATCTATCCATGCACAAAGGTAATGAAATGTACTAGCTGCCTAAAAGGGAAAAGAAAACCTTTTCCAAAAGCCAGTAACAGTAGAGCTAAGGAGTGTTTAGATATAATTCACACAGATGTATGTGGACCAATTAAAAATGTGACCCCAGGAAAGAAAATAAATTTTCTTAAATTCATTGATCATTACTCCAAATTCACAACACTTTACCTACTGCATAGTAAGGATGAAGTCTCAGAGAAACTTGAAGAATATCTTGCCCATGTAAACAATACATTTGGAAGATTTCCAAAAATACTACGTGCAGATAAGTGGCAAGACATTCTGAAAAAGCATGGAGTTATGTTTCAGACAACAGTACCATATAATCCAGAACAAAATGGTGTCGCTGAAAGAATGAATCGGACACTATGTGAAAGTGGATGGAGCATGCTATTTGATGCAGATTTGCCAGCAACTTACTGGGGAGAAGCAATCATGACAGCTTGTTATCTCCAAAATCGTTTATTGGGTAAATCAACTGAAAAGACTCCATGTGAACCATGGAATGGAAAGAAGCCTGACCTTCAACATATTAAAATATTTAGGGCTGGATTTACTAAGGGCACTTTGTAAAAGTTGCTGCAGTTACTATGGGAAAGTTTGGCCAAAATCGCCAGAGATCATGGTTTAAAAAAATCGCTGTTGAAGTTGCCATTAAATATATAGGAATTACTGGATTTACTAAGGGTAATGTTTAAAAATCACTACTAAATAGGGGCAAAATCGCCAGAGATAAAACGAGTTGCTTTTTCACAGGCCATTTTACAGAACTTGCTGGCGATTGGTTAAATATTAATGAGTGAGCCTATAAAAACGTAATTAAAAGCTTCAAGCAGTTGATACTATTTTGTTTTCTGACTGAAATGGCCTGTTGGGAACATGCAGCACAGTACTTTTGTAATGTGTGCCTTGCACATTTTAAGAGTCAGAGCAAGGCGGCAGGAGGAGGATGAGGATGAACATCACCAGCCACAGGTCCTGCGCAGGCGACGTATACCTCGTCACCTGCGTTCTTTTGGAGTGCGTTTGGACCTGGACTCCCTCTCAGATCAGGAGGTAGTGCAATTGTTTCGTTTAAACTGCACAAACCTCCTGAACCTTTATGAGCAGCTGTGTGATTTCTCACCATGATTATTCTCTGAGTGTCTGCTACAGTATACAGCTAAGTAACGCTTTACCCGGTGCTGTTTAAACATTAAGAACATTATTTTCTCAATTCTAAGCCCCTTTGACGATATATATCGTTGTATACCTATTCTAACTTCATACCAACCACGACAGGAGCTTTATTATATGCATTTATTCAACACATATTTTTTATTGCAATTTTTAGATGATCTTCTATAAAAAAGCAATTTACCCTCACAGATTGGGTTGGTTAAAAATCATTTATTTTCCACAAAGTACATAAAGGCATTTGCCATTGAAGGAGCCGCATGTGACCCCATAGCACATCCAGAAATTTGAAGAAAAAATTCACCATCAAACATAAAAAATATCCTAGTGAAAGTAAATTCTAGTAGCTTAATAAAAAGATCTACTGGGAGCCCTGTGTACAAGAGATTGTCTGTAATTAAATTCCGATTAGCATCCAAGCCTGAACCTACTGTATAAAGTATCAGTTGTTGAGACAGTGGCTTAAACTCATCCAATTTGTTCAAAAGGTGACAAGTATCCTCCAGGAACGTAGGCAGGGCTTGGATGTAGGGCTGCCAAAAGGGGTCCAAGAATACAGCAATGGGATAACACATAGAGCCCCTCACTGATATAATCACAGTGTCCACTTGTCCTGTTTCCTCTCTGTGTGATAGAAATATGGGGCCATATTCGGAATGAAGTAAGACTGCAGACTTCTGTGCCCTACGTGATGAAGTTTGTAGTAAAATGGTACGGAACATGCGCAGTACCATTATAATTGCAACAGTGCACAACCGAATGACAGATCCTCTCTGTGGATCAGAGGAGATATATATGGGGAGGGTGGGCTGAGGCATGTACAGTAAGGGCTTGACTAAGTGAGGGAAGGGTTTCCGTGTGGGATACTTAAAATAGGGTTCTGCTGGCGGATACATAATCCGCATGTAGGAGAGCAGGGGGAGTGCAGACTTGTAAATCTCAGTAACGGAGGCTACTGTACAGAATGTAATCCCAATTGTGAATACAGTCCATGATGAATTCTAAGTGCAATGTTGAGTACAAGTGCAGATAACTGATTTGTGCTAAGATAAGTGATACGTGAACTACTTAGCTCTCCTTCCAAGTGACAGTCTCAGCAGCAGCTGTACATTCAGCCTATAGGTGTTATGATTACCCGGAGTATGATGCATAAATCAGAGGTCTGAAGAATGCTGTATGTTTATTGCAGAAGATGGAATATGTGTCTACCCTATTATAAGTGTCAAGCCTCCATATCTGCCTCTTATATGTGTCCAGCCTCCATATCTGCCCTTTATATGTCTCCAGTCTCTATATCTGCCCCATAAATGTGCCCAGCCTCCATATCTGCACTTTACATGTGTCCAGTCTCTATAATTGGCCCTTATATGTGCCCCGCCTCCATATCTGCCCTTTATATGTCTCTAGTCCCTATATCTGCCCCTTATATGTTCCCAGCCTCCATATCGTCCAGTCTCCATATTCAACATCAGCCCCCCGCGTTACATGCAGCCTCTAACCTGCACACATCTGGCTGTAGCCTCCGCTCAGTGTCCGAGGAGCTACGTCTCCCAGGTTAATGTGACAATGCGGGGCAGCCAGTCACCTGCAGAAGCCATATACATTTATTTTATTCAAAGTCACCTAGTAAGTTATTTGGTTATGTGATTCTTTGAACTTGGCAGGCTGTGAGTGATTAATCATGCAAGCAACCCAGTTATACTGAGAGAAGTTGTGACAAGAAAGCTTATGTTGAGTCACTAATTATATTAATGCAGAGCAACTGCCAAAATTACCAGGAATTTACAATATTCCTAGAATAAACATTAAGTAAACATTACTTTCATTCGTTTTCCTGATTAACCAAATAAACCCAGTGGGCTGAATTCATATCAGCACGCAATTTGCACGCAAAATGAGTGATGTGTCTACGTGACATATTTATAATGCATCAAAAGTTTCACTAAATATAGAGTATGTCACTCCTCTGCAAAGCATGTAACTACGTGAAAATACCTAAACAATAATAGGCATATTTGCACCTCAAGATCGATCTCATATGCGTTAAAAAGTGTAATTTTAGAAAAATACATACATTTCTGGATTGCAATAGTTGTAAACCTTAATGCTCAGTTAATCACCAAAAATGGGTAGGGGTGATGAGAAAGCAGAATTACTCTTAATCAGCATGTGGGTGGCAATAGCAAGGTTGCGAATCACATATACAATAATTACTATTATATAGAAAAAGTGTCACAGGATTTTTAGCGCTCACTTCGTATCTGCTGCTCCCTTTAGACCTAATTAGGCTAGCACAAGATGCCTAATAGACAGTGTTATATGGAAAGAGAAATAGGTCTATGTATAGAGCGCAGTGATAACAGCAATTTAAATATTCTCAGTTCAGGTCAAACAAGTTGGATAGCTCACAGTTCTGAAGTCCTGTTTTGTATTCAGATGTATAGCTTGAGGAATCGTTGTGCTCCCCGTTTCTTCTCCCGTGGTAGCGTCCTCCTCGTGCAGGGTACCGGGGCTCTGTCGGCGGTTGTCTGGTCAGCTGATGCCACAGCAATTCAAAGGCTCCTTCCGGGTGACGGGCTGAAAAGTGCTGTACTGCTACTGCTACTGATTCTGCGCATCCCCCGTAGAAGAGGAGAGAGAATAGACAAACAGCGCCAAGCCCTGGTGCAATAACGTTTATTTTGAAACAATGTTTAAAAGTTCCTAGTAATGGATACTCACAATAAAAGTTCTTGTTACATTCACATAAAGGTTTCTTTGATCTTTTTCACACAACACCATAAATTAACCTTTCTGGGTCAGTGGCCAAAAGTCCCTAGGTCATATGCATGGGTTGTTAAGGATCAGGATATACTAGATATACAGGATATACAGGATATACTAGGCAGTATATCCTGATCCTTAACAACCCATGCATATGCCTTTGAACTGCTGTGGAATCAGCTGACCAGACAACCGTCGACAGAGCCCCAGTACCCTGCACGAGGAGGACGCTACCACGGGAGAAGAAACGGGGAGCACAACGATTCCTCAAGCTATACATCTGAATATAAAACAGGACTTCAGAACTGTGAGCTATCCAACTTGTTTGACCTGAACTGAGAATATTTAAATTGCTGTTATCACTGCGCTCTATACATAGACCTATTTCTCTTTCAATAATTACTATTACACTTGGTGGTATATAATAAATAATAAAATAATATTACACTATTGTTTTCCTTTTTTTTTAACCCCTTAAGACACACACACACTTTTCACATCATATTAACCATACTTCCCACTGTTATTATTTTAACCCTCCCTTTACCACAGTAAATAGTGTGCCACAATCCTTAACCAGTTAACACTAAGAAAACCCCTCTTTCCCCATTCCCACCCTTTTTCAGCTCTTTTCACTACCTATTCACACCTATGGCTAGGGATTCCTGTGTTTTTGGGGTTCTAAGTATTAAGAAAAAACACAAAAAAGTGGGAGAGCCTTAGGTGCTAAGTGTGCTGAGCTGTGAGGGAGGATTTTCTGCAATTCCTCCAAAGAAACTGTTATGAATATCTGCGGCAAGGTACAGATTGCAGGTAAATGTTATGAATACTGGAAGGTAACATGCAATGTACTGCAGGCAGAAAGATATGGAGGACAAGAACCTAATCTGAACTCCGGCGGCTGACCCTGCACAAAAACTACCACCCTCACGGGTGGGCTTCACCCACTCCTGGGTACGTATAAGTCCCTACACTGAACTAGGAGAACCAACAAGTAGTTCGAGACAGGTACAGTGGTAGTAGTAGGTGCAGAGACCTGACACACTGGAGAGTAGGTGTAAACTGCAACAGTGGTAAAAGAGGGACAGGCAGATGACACAAGCACTGAACCCAATACAGACCAGACAGAAAAGGTACTACCAACTA
>WWET01002723.1:0-12067 GCA_011038615.1 Limnodynastes dumerilii | reverse complement strand
CCCATTATCTCCATGGGCCCCGGTGCCGTGCACCGCTTGCACCGCCGGTAGTTCCGCCTCTGGCACAAGGCAAGAGGTAACTAACAGAATACTGGCACAGATACACTAGAAACTAGAATCTATGACCAGCCCCTGCTACATGCACTGGAGGCTATTTAAAGAACACTCCCCCAATAGCTGTGGAAGCCAGACACATCTCCAGGAACAATTAGCAGGCAGGTGGGGGAAAACAGAGAGACACAGACCTAGGCAGAAATTAACACACACTCTGCCAGGATGAACCTGCAGAGTGTAACAGAAACAACAAGAAGAAAAAAGCACGCAAGTGCAATACACAGCAAGGGAAATTGGGGTTATAAAAAATATAAAATTCATCAAATTCAATAGGTGGCAGTCAAGTGTATAATAATGAACAGTTGATATTTTAATATGGAATACACACACAATATAACAGTAAAAACAAGAATAGGATAGTTTAAAAAATGATTATTAGACCTACGGATATAGAATTACCAGATAAATAATGCTCATCAGTATTATAATAAGCGGCAAATAATACTAAACAGATAGTGTGAAAACCAGTCTTTTGTGAGAGTGTGCTCACATAAATCCCAAGGGACTTTTTCACGTGAGAGTTATGTGCAGTATCTAGAGATTAGCAGCATTCAGTTGTATTCAATTAAGGATAAAACTTCATTAGATAGTGGTAAACAGTCCTTTGTAAGGATAGACTTATGTATGTCCCAAACGGATTCTCACAGGGAGATTAAGTGCAATCTGTTAAGTAGCAGCGTTCAGTTATAATCAAATAGAAACAAGTCTCTACTTAATATAAACAGACGGAATTAGCAGTCTCTGCTTAAAAAGAAGGTACCCTATTACCCTATCTTCTGGGTTAAACCGTGTGGAAGGAGAATCTGTGTTGTAGAGTAGATATGGCTGTCAGCCTCCGAGTCTCCCAGGCTGTGCGATCGTATAGAAGTTCCACAGTATAGCTCCCGTTCTCCTAGGACTGCAGTCCTGAGCAGAGTGCTCCGGTATCACCCCCTGTAGTGGGGTTGGTGTGCCAAAGATTGTGCTCCGGAGCTGTGTAAGGGAAGATTGGTGTTTCACCAAGGTATAGCTGCGGCAAGTTGAAGGTGCAAATACCAGTGCTGAGAGCAAGTGTCCGCAGTAACTTGAGTTCAGTAAGTAACGCGCTTACGCATTTCGTTCCGCCCCCGGAACTTTTTCAAACGCTTTGAAAGAATGGTGGGTTACCTGAATCCACTTTTAAGCAATTTTGGTTTTCAATAAAACATATTGGCCCTGATTCACAGTTAAGAATAAAATTGTGAACTTACTTAAATATAGGCACTTGAAAAATCCACAATACTGATTCAGAGAATATAAAGAACCCAATTAACCACTCTCCCTGTATCAGGAGTGCTATGTAAGGATGTAGGTCTTTGCTGCATATATTTAGGTACGTGCGGACTTCATTAGCTAGGGGGTGAAAGAAAGGAAGGGGCTCTTTAAAGCGCTAGAGGATCAACAGTGGGAAGTGTCAGATAAACATAGATTAAAGCTGGTGGAGTGACTCTGAAGTGATCTTGTTGGTGGTTTGTAAAAAAAAAAAACCCTATCCCCTCATGGGGATTGAAACAGGGAAATTAATAAGATATAACAAATGTATTAATTAAACTTTGAGAAAAGGCTCAGTGTGAGCCTGAAATGCATGTCAGCCAGGAGCATGGATCCAAACATATTTTCCAGAACCAGCAGCTGGTATGAACATTGGCTCCCAGTTTTTATTTGTTTTATTTATTTTTGTCCTATGTGGTTTGGATTTTAATGTTGTAATTAATAAATTTGTTGTATCTTATTTATTTCCCTGTTTCAATCCCTGTGATGGAATGGGGTTTTTTTTACAAAACACCAACAAGATCACTTCAGCTTCACTCCACCTGCTTTTTTAATCTATGTTTATCTGACACTTCCCACTGTTGATCCCCTAGTGCTTTGAAGACGCATTTCTTTTCTTTCACCTAGTTGTATCTATTTTTTGGGGGATTGGGACATCACCTGGAAGTGGTCTTCGGCAGCACAGGGTTTTGTGTGCTGATTCTCCCATATCTGGTTTTGTATTACTAATAAGCTGTAAATCGGCCGTGCGTTTAGTTGCTTAAAATTGGTTCTGAATCAAAGAAATGTAACTAAACGCACTTATTATGATTCTGAAAAGTAAATATATTTTTTTGTTGTTTTAAAAAAAGCAAGTACTCTCATTAACATATGTAAACAAAAGTAGCCTTAAAAATACAACTTTAAATATAAATAATCATGACATACTTAAAAATACACATAAATGCATACTGCATGAAGGTATAAATACAATGATCCACTACATATAGAGAGTTTTATAAACATTTAAAAAATATAATTTAAATAAGCTAAACAACACAAACAACCAATACAGTAAAATAAGTCAATGTAATGGTGTTTGGTCACAAAATTTAAAGTGAAATAAAAAAACTTTTAAAAAAACCCAAATAATGGCACCTTTACAAGATTAAAGTCTTGCACAGAATGTAAAATTAGCATAGGATTTGAAAAACAAGTCTTTATTTGTTTCATTAAAAAAAAACACACATCTATTGATTATCAACACGCTGCAGGTGTGGCCTCAACTAAGTAAGTGATGACGCATGGCTTCACACTAAGTAATATGGTTCATGAACTTACGAGTGGTTGAGGGCTTCCTTAACTTTTCCTTAACTGCGTATGTTAGTTTGCACAAGGCACTCCTACTTATGAATCAGTCCTAACTTTGTTGGAATGCCCATACTGTACATTAGTGGCAATGCATACATCAGTCCTAAGAAAGACGTCCATGTTTGTGAATCAGTTGGCCATGATTTCCGTGCGTATATTTGGGTTCTGGGCATGCGCAGCTTAACTGATCGTAAAAATACGCACAGAGATTTTTCACTTACTTAAGTGTGAATACGGGCCAATGTATTTTAGGATTTCCAGTGCCTACATCTCATATTTCATGTCAATTAATTAGATTAACAAGAATAATAAACTTAATTTTCTTTTGGCTGTAAACAGACTCTCACAGTTAAGAAGCAGTATGAGGGATTTCCTAATACTTTCCATTTGTGATCATGCCACTTTGTGGCAGTCACAACCCCCACCCATAACCCAATATTGGTACATATGCATAGAGGGCCTGATTCAGACTTAAGAAGGAGCTAAAAAATAACAGAGGAAAGTTACTGCTGGGCAAAACCATGTTGATTTCATGGGGAGTCAAGTAAATTGTAATCTTTGCATGCAGGGATATATCATTGAATTGCTCACTTCACATAGATTGTGACCAGCTTTACTTTTACACTGTTATTTAGACTTGGGCTGGGGAATGCCACCTCTTAACTCCCCTGCACTCACCATGGTTTAGCCCAGGAGTAACTTTCCTCTCTTATTTTCAAGCTCCTTCTTAAATCTGAATAAGGCCCAGAGTCATAACTAGGGATTTTAGCGCCAGGGGCAAAAGAGAAAAATGGTGCCCACCAGCCTCAAGTTAGTAACCAGTTTAACCTTAAAAAATTATTCACTGGCACCCTACTTTGGCTTTGCACCCAGGGTGACCGCCCCCTATTGCACACCCCTAGTTATGGACCCTCCATATGCATAAGATATTGTTTGCATTATTCAATCTGTTAGCATTAAAAGCACTTTAAATAGCAGTGTGGACGAAGCTTAAATAAGTCTCACTATTAAAACGAAATCTATTGCCATTCCTTCTACCGAGTAGCCTTATGTCTATGCTAGTTATGTGAATCATATTGATTTACTTTAAAAGTAAAATGTACTCACTCTGCAATACTTTATAAATTAGTAGAAAGGTTATTAAACAGAGATACACATCTCTATAGCAGTCAAACAAGACTTGAAATATGGATTTTTTTATATCTCCTCTTTTCCCTGGGCACGCTTATTAAACTAAGCAGTGAGCATGAAAGATTACCATTTGCAGCTATATACTCTGGCCCAGGTTTAACAAGATTTATATTAGCTGTAATGTAAAAATAAAATGCCAAAAAAGTACACGCTTTATTTGCAACAAAATGTGTTCTATAAGTGTGTATTGTAAAATAACTAGAGTCCATTATTGGCAATTTCATTAGAATGTAAAAATTTTTTTACTAGCAACAGACCAAAACAAATATATATTTTTATGATGTAAATCGATACTTTTAATGGTTCCAACAAGGTTACATCTATTTTGTGTAGTTACAATGCCTGATCCAGAGTTTGGCAGCAGTATGTTTTTACCATAGATTAAAACAAACAGCATTAGGCATGAGTGAGGATGTGAGTGCCTTCCAACATTACAGCTACCAGTACTAGGGAAATATATGGATGACTGGACATAACTACAAGGGGAATATATATGGATGGCTGGACAAATAATAAAGGGGCTGACATATACTAGAGGTACACATTTAATAAAAGGGCAGACATGAAGGCTGGATATATAATGAATGGGACAGACATATGGATGTCTGGAAAAATAATAAGGGCCAGGCATATGGATGGCTGAATTAATAAAAGGTGCAGACACTAGACCCGCCCTCTGGGCTGTGCAAGACATACCCACTTTCCACAGACACGCCCACTGGGCGGTACAAGATACACACCCTCTACCATGCCGCAAAATTTTGTCCCTCTTTCCAATTCACAAATGTTGGGAGGTATGGAGGTGTGAATGAGGTGTGAGAGATTTGTGAGTGAGGTGTCAGAGAGATATGAGTGAGGTGACAGAGAGGTGTGAGAGATTTGTAAGTACAGTGTCAGAGAGATACCAGTGAGGTGACAGAGAGGTGTGAGTGAGGTGTAAAGGATTTGTGAGTATGGAGTCAGAGAGGTATGAGTGAGGTGACAGAGAGGTATGAGTAAGGTGTCAGAGATTTGTGAGTGAGGTGTCAGAGGTGTGAGTGAGATTTTAGATGAGAGTGAGAGTGAGAGTTGTGAATGAGTTGTGATTGGAGGGTTTTTTATGATAACTGGGTATAGGCTGTATCAACCTGATAAAAGTTGATTTTGCACAACTTTAACGTTGGTGAATGCTCTGATACCTGCTGTATTGGAATGCACTCTCAGTCTATATAGAACTTTCCTTTTTGGGAGCTTTTAAACATTGAAAGTTATTTAGGACATTTTTCCAGTATTTTACTTAAAATAATAAACATTTGATGGGGCCCTTCTAATTTTTTTGTCTAGGGCCCCGCAAAGCCTAGGGCCGCCTCTGGACACAGCTTACAGCGAATAGCGTGTTGGCAGCCCCAAGTGAAAGCAGGCTCCTTCCTATTAGCTTCCTAGCTAATCCACCATATTTTTGCATCTACACTGGTAAGACTTTTCCATACTTTCCGCCAGGGATAGGCATGAGCTGCCTTGGGAGCAAAGCACTATGGAGAAGTGGCTTTTTTATTTTGTTTTATTGTTTTCCAGATATCAGGGACACAATAGGGAATACTGTCCATGCTGCTGTCTGATGTTACACGGGGCCACAATACATAATATATGTTGGACTATTGAATGAATTTGATCATTTTGGTTAAGGTACTCAGATATTAATGTCAAACTGAGCATATATGGGATATTGTTATTGTTATTGTTATGTAGGACTGGATTCAGACCCCTGCACGTTTTCCATACGTGTGGGGGGGGTGTATGTTCGCGAGAGAGAGGGGAATGCACGCCCCCTGTCACTCCCCTCTCTCGTGCGGGCTTTACAGCAGCTTACGCAAAGCAGTGTGGGAGCCCCCTCCCACACTGTACACTTTGCATGCTTCCCCCCCACTTTTGCAAGCGGAGGGGAAGCACAGCCCATTTCCTCTGAAATGGGCTCGGACAGAACAAGGTTCGTCCAATTGTTTTTACGCTAGGGTTACTCCAGTGAAGTCAGGCCACTTATGCACCTTGGGCCTGATCTAGACCTACGCTCATGAAAAGCCCTTGTGAGTAGCATAAATACGCTAGCGTGCTTAGCTCAGGATCTGGCCCATTGTTTGTCGTATACATTTTTCATCTTTCCATGATAACATATGACTCTTGTTGTCCCATGGTGAGGAGCAGAGCTTCAGTCACAGACAGGTGTATTAGACCTATTTAACACGGCAACCTTGTCTGAACACTATCTCGCTTTGAAAGTCTGCTGGACAGACGAAAAGCGTAAATAATCCAGTGTGCACGTAAGCTTTGGCTGCTTAATACCCAGAGCCTGTTTTATCCTGGACTAAGATTCACCGTACGGAGTTATTAGTAAGAGGACCTAGAGCCATTGAGGGAACTTTGAAATCACTACATCCAGATTGGAAGGGGTGGCCGCCCATGGACCTCTTGGAGATAGACTCTGTTTGCACGTGGAGGAAGGCAACCCAGTATAGGATCAAGATGAAGCAGTCGGCTTCCCTAGGACCGTGTAATATTTCATCTTGCCTCCCCACAGGATTAGGACCCCCATGTCCCTAGATTCATCCGACCACTCCAGATGTTCTCTTTGAGTGTTCCACATATATATGGATAAACCCCGAAGTTATATACATACATGAACATAAAGTTCAGGTTATGTTAGCCCATATCATCATTTTCCGGTATATCTATTATTAACCCTATTGTGGATACAGGCATCTAGCACTGTTTTACTGCCATACTAATTTTAATTTTTTTTATATGTTTTTATGCTGTGTGTTATAAAAAGTAATCTAGGACCGGATTGAGACCCCTGCATGTTTTCCATACATGCGGGGGTCTGTACGTCCGCCAGAGAGAGGGGAGTGCACGCCCTCTGTCACTCCCCTCTCTCGTGCGGGATCTATGGGGAATCACAGACCATTTCCTCTGGAATGGGCTCAGACAGAACAAAGTACCATCTGATTGTTTGTATGCTAGGGTTACTATATAGTACTTTAGCCATCTGGAGGGCGCACGCAACTTATGCACCTTGCGTGCATAAGTGACCTGATGTTATTAGATCAGGATCCGGTCCCTAATCAAGTTTGACATTTATGATCGTTTTCTTTCATCAGAAGCAACATATATTTTTTAAACTGTTTCATAGCGCTGTATTTTTTTTTCTATATTAATTATTTTGTCTTGAGAGGTTTGGCAATATCTCCCTTACAGCTGCATTTTTTTATTTTAGCGCCACAGGGTTTCTTGTCTTACTTGAAAACTATGGACCTGATTCATAATTACGTTCGAAATGCATGCGCAACTTAAGAACGTACGGAACTCAAGTACAGAAATAAGGAACGCAAACGAGCATGGAAGATAATAGGAACACCTACTGTAAACTGCGTCCGTGCATATTTTAAGCGCATTCTGTGCATAAGTTTGGTACGGACATAGGGCCTAATCCAGACCTACGCTCATGAAACACTCTTGTGCGTAGCGTATTTACGCCAGCGTACCTACGCTGCACTCCATTTGTCCGTACGTACTTTTGCCGTCTTACGCCGAGCAAACCCTACCCTAGCTTTTCTGAGCGTAACCGTGGGCGTCCATAAGTTCCTTGCTTAGTTACTATGCTTAGCACACCCATACTCTACGATTTAAATGTCTCACCCCGCCCTCGGTGCGTATTTACGGATTTTGTATAACAGGCACGCCCCCTCGAGCGCTGTTACGAAGCTGGTACGCTCAAGGCCCACACACTCAGAATTTAATTGGGTAACATCTGCCCCGCGCATGCGCAGTAAGTACAAGTGGCCGTTTTTACGCTTACACAAAGCGCAAAAACATGGCCGAGCATAGGTCTGGATCAGGCCTTATGTTGCGTTTGTAATTTGCACATGATGCTGAGCTGTCTAGTATTGCTATTTAATCAAGTAACTAAATGATTGTGAACACTACATGTAATATTTATAGAAAGTTTTAAACTGTACATGTTAATGTGCAATTATATTATTATTATTATTATTACGTTACCATTATTATTTAAATGTTTTCAAATTTCATAACTTACATTATGATGTGACCAATTTATTCATGTATATTTTATTTTTGTTTTTAATATACTGACTAAAGTGTGTGTAATACGGTGATAATGAAATGCATGCTGTAAGACACTAATTTAATGTCTAACTGTGTAGTGTCAGATATACTATATAAAAATAAAAATAAACCACTAATTTTTCTGTTTGTTAATACATTTATTTTATTTTACTTTACTAAGTTTAACTTTACAAATATTAAACATTTTTAAAAATTTTATTTAACATATATTGACATTTGTGTTAAAATGTTAACAAAGTAAACATTACACAAACTGTAGACAGTCAAATATAGTAAACTAATAATGAGTATTAATAAACTGGACAAAAGTTATAGTTCACATAAATACACAAACATGTATCAAAACATTTTACCTTGTCTCAAAGAAATCTCATCTATGCTAAATTGTTTATTAACCTCTGAGTAGCTTCTAAAGTGTTGGTTTAATTAACAACAGGAGCAGCATGTAATCTAATTATGAAAGCTTGCAGCCTCAAATTACAAAAGTCATGTGTTCTTAAGTTAAGTACAGAATATGAAAACCTACCAACATCCGCAACTGAAAAGCTACCTTAAGATCTTCCTCCTTGATTCAGATAGTATAGAATTATCTACTTATTATAGCTGGCAAAGCTAGTTTGATTGCTAATTGTTCTTTTATTATTGTTTATGACATACAAGCATACATAAAGACTTACATACTTAGGACCGGATCCAGATTTAAGATCGTCAGGTGATTTACGCACGCAAGGTGCGTAAATCACCTGACTGAACAGGAGGGTGCATGCGCCCTCCAGATGTTACGCTAGGATTACTATAGCGTGCAAATGGGCTGTGCTTCCCTTCCGCCCGCTATAGCGGGCGGAGGGAAGCATGTAAAGTGTACAGTGTGGGAGGGGGCTCCCACACTGTAGCGGATCAGCGGTCGTACGGACCGCTGATCCGCCTGTCGCATTTAAGCCAGGCTTATAGCAGCGTAAGCTGCCATAAAGCCCGCACGACAGAGGGGAGTTACAGGGGGTGTGCACTCCCCTCTGTCTCGCATAATTTCAGACCCCTGTGCGCACGGAAAGCGCGCGGGGGTCTGGATCCGGTAATGTGCCTTGAAATATAATTAGAATTACGTGGTTCTCCCAGTCTTCTTATGTTATGAGGACGGACGTGATTTCAGAACGGAATTTTAAGGATGCAATTTCCGTTCGCAAGATTCGTACGCAAAAGGTTACTGCACATGTGCAGTTAAAAATCATGTAACTTGCTATTCTTAAGTTACAGGTGTACGTAGTTCTGAATCAGGTCCTATGTTTTAATTTTAAGCGTGCAACCAATATATGACCCTTTTTCTGAGGTTCCTGTTGAATCCTTTTTTTTGCATACACAAATGTATGTCAATGTTTTCTGAATAAATATCATGCTGCATATTCCTGTTACATATTAATTGTACAATGTTTTATATATTTTCACATAAATAGCATAATGTAACGAAAAGATAGAATGAACTAAACCAAAACAAAACATGGATTGTTTCTTTATACAGTTAAAAAAAATGTATAGACTTCAAAAATGTGTCTATTAAGCTGTATAGTGGTCATCAAATAAGAGATCATTCCTAAACATAAGCTTAAATAGTGGAAGATCTGTTTACTATGTGATATCATTTTTTAAATTTACAATATTTAATCAAGACAGAAATGCCAATAAAATTGCTTAATGCAATGAACGGTACTTATAAATTACTACAAAATGCTTTTAAAAATAATTGCATATTTCTACAATTAATTAAATGCAGCATCTGAGGCTGATTACCAATTGTGTGCATTTAGCAGTTTTGCTGTTGGCTGTATCGTTGTCCTAAATGTTTTAAATTCGACAATTATGTCTGTTGGGGTACCATGCTAAAAGCTATATGTTTGGCACGGTACCCTGTTGTAACAGCGTAATGTAAAAAGTAAAAATTCATTCTTTACGTTGTCCCTGCTCCTGTGTCTCTCCCAGCTGCTTTCCTCTGTCTGCCTTTGCTCCGTCCTCTCCTGCTGCATGTCTTCTTCTTTGGTCCAGTCCATCCATCCAATCCAATTGATGGTAAATATAAATAAATTTAAATAAATAATCTAAATCCATCATCTACTGAGGAAATAATGTTTTGTCTTGTTCTGAAATAGTCATATTATATTTATTTCTTCTACTCAATGATATTCTACAATTATATGCCACGCTTCAAAAAAATTTCAATAAAAGTCTTTTACATTAAAAGTTACATCATAGTTCATCTTAGCCATGCTTCAATCCACACAAAGTATATCTATTTTCAGCAATTTAGAGCAATTTAAATGCTACTCTTCAACATAAGCATGAAAGAAATTTATGTTTTTTTACAGGAAAATATATATTTTTAAAATCCCATGTAATGTTTTTTATGATTCTCCTTGCATATTGTATTTTTTATTGTCTCTATACTGAGGCAATTGAATATCTTCTCATCAAACTCATACCCATGTCCTTCTCCAAGTAAAAAACATGACAAATACAGAAAAGCAAAACACTGTCATACTACAAGGGTTAAAGGGGTTGGCTGGAAGGTTTATCCTGGGGGAGGTAGTGCACAATAAGGCCATCGCAGATCATTTTAACAACTATTTTTGTTTAATATTCACAAAAGAAAGAGGAAAATAGACCACTTTTAAATGGGAAGACTCTGATATAAAGGAGGCAATTACTACTACTTTCACTGAGTAGAGGTTTTAATAAAACTTATAAAGCTGGAAGTGATCTTATCAATGAGGGCAGATGGGATACATCCTAGGATACTAAAAGAGCTAAGAGGGTGCTGATAAAACCATTAACTGAATTATTCAATTAGTCACTAATAATAGGAGTGATTCCAGAGTACTGGAAAATAGCAAATGTGGTCCATCTGCATAAAAGTGGAAGTAGGGAAAAAAAGGCCAACTACTGACTAGTTAGCCTAACATCAATAGTAGGAAAATTGATTTAAATGCTGTTTAAAATCAAATTGTACAATATCTTAAATTCAGTAATTTACAAGATCCCAAGCAGCATGGATTCATTGGGGGGAGATCATGTCAAACAAATCTTACTGAATTTTATTAGATAAAGAAGAGCTGTAGACATATCTTATCTAGATTTCTGTAAGACTTTTGACACAGTGTCACATCACAGATTATTAAATAAGCTAGAAGCTTTGTGATTGGACTCAAATATAGTTTCATGAATACAATCTTGGTTACAGTATAGACAACAGTGGGTTATAGTAAATGGAATCCCTTCTGATGGTTAGGTAGCCAGTGGAGTTCCCTAGGATCTGCACTTGGACCAGTGCTATTTAATATTTTATCGGTTGATATTAGGGGAAAATATGCCTTTTGCAGATTACAGAAAGATACGTAACAGTATAGACACACCAGAAGGGGTACTCGATGAGGCATAGCAATCGATTCCCCGGAGCACCGAACATGGTGCTCTAATAGGTAAGAGAAAAAATTATCACAACTGTTTCCCTAATTCTAACCCTAACCCTCCCTTCCCCACAGCCTAACCCTAACCCTTCCTTCTTCCTAGCCTGTCCTAACCCTCCCTTCTCTATAGCCTAACCCTAAGACCCCCCCTCCCCACAGCCTGACCCTAACCCTCCCCTTCTATGGCCTTAACCCTAACCCTCCCTTCCTAAGAGCCTCTCTGGAGCTATCTACTCACCCATTCATTAAAAAAATTCTAAAAAGGCTGCATATTCGAAGGACAGCCGAAAACGAACTTTATTTGTAAAAGCAGCTCATCACAGCAAGGACTGGAACCGATCATTATTGGCACTACAATAGAAGTTACTGAGGAGGAATGGGATCTAAGAGTCAAAATTTCATGTGTTTTATAGGTAGTAAAGCAATGTAACAAAGCAATGAGAAAGACAAGTCAGATACTTGGAATTAGTAACAGAAGGAGAAACATAATAATTCCACTTTATAGATCATTGGTATGGCCTCACCTAGAATACTGTAATCAGTTC
>WWET01002722.1:215372-225451 GCA_011038615.1 Limnodynastes dumerilii | reverse complement strand
TGCAGGAGAGGCGTGTCACTGTAGTTGTTTGGCGCAATAAAGAAAAAAGAAAAAAGGGGCTATGTAAATGTCTGCTTGCAGAGGCGCACCCATTGAGTTTTATGGGGTTACCTGGCTCATGTCAGGACCCGTTTCTGCCTCCTCCTCTGATGCGGTGTGCACATGATGAGGTGTAGCCGGGGATTTGGGGGGAGGTGGGGGCGCCTTAACGATAACTTTATATTGTCATTCTTAAGTTCCTGGGGTGACACCACCTTCTATGGCCACCTTGCTCAACCCTAAATTTTATAGCCGTTCACAAATTTAAACAATTTATTAATTAAACCTATGTCCCCTTTTAAATCCAAATAAAGTTGTCCGTGTCTTTATTTCTTGCGGTGTGACGGAGGTATGGGAGGTATCAGCTGTTGATCGCTTAATATCACTCGGTATAATTAGTGCTCTTTTTAGTAAACCATGGTTATGTGCTAGCAATGCGTTTCAATAAAACTAAATAGACTAAATAGATTTTAAACTAATTTTACACGACCCTAAAACTCATGTGATTTTTTTACACTACCCTAAAACAATTAATTTAAAAAGCCCAGAGGCACAAGGCCTGGGGCTGGTTGAAATCATTGTGAGGTAATTTATGCAATGTGAAAATAGAGGGATTACTAGTACCTCAGCCCCTACTAATTATAGTACAAGAGGAACCCCTGGTTTATATATTGATATATATATCCTGGGTTGATTAACCACATTCTAATGACTGATGAATCTTTCATTTTACAACTTGTTTAGATGGAATATTTCAAGCGGCTTGCAATACCACAGTCCAGTATATTTGGTGCAAGAAAATTGGGCTCCACACAAAAATTACTAATTATATCAATTGCGCAAGTAAATTTAACCTGGATGGTCTATCCTCCAATCAGTAATTACTAGAAGGGGGATAGGGTGTATGAAAGTAAAAAGCGCTGTTGGAGTTTTGCTAAAAAGTATATCAGTTATAAAATATATCAATTTTATATAGAGATGAGGGGTTCGTATAGTTGTTATTCCAAGAGATCCGAATCCATTTACCTATTTATTACCTTTCCAACATCCAGACCCGCCGCAACACATGCCACAGCACCTGACTCGAGACCCGACAGGTTAGAGAACGTAGGCTGCATGGAGGGGATCCAGCATAGAAGGGGTGTCTTAAGTTTAGGCTGCGGGAAGGGAATAGAGCTTAGAAGGGAAATTTTAGGGTTAGGCTGCAGAGAGAGAATGGATCAGAGAATGGGAAGGTTAAGGTCAGGCTGCAGGGAAGAGAGGGTTAGGGTAATGGAAGTGGAGGGTCAGGGTGAGGATTAGGATAAGGGTTGGATTTGGGAAAACTCTTACCACTTGACGATGGGGATTCCTTCTGGGGATCTTGAATTAGCTCACTCCAGTGGTGCAGGACATTCAATTGCGGTACGAATGGGGTCGTAAAAGGGCCATTCTCAGCGTCAAACCATATCCCATAAAGACCATTAAGATTGTGTCAGTTCACAAAGTACCATTTACATACTGAAACTATCTCTGATGGAAACACTGAGATCTAAGTTTAATGTCTTTATGTCATTATATTGTGTATAGCTTAATGTCATTAAATGGCTACAGCTATAAAAATGCCTCATAGTTACGATTATCTTTAGCACACATAAGGGCTTTATACATCTTTCTTCTACTGCCTGTTGCTATTAACATCTCCTAGCAACTTCATTACAAAATACAAGTACTATCCAAGCATGGATCTACCCATGTCAGTTACAATTAATGTTAAAACTCTCAGACTTAAAATGATGTAAAGACACTGTATATTTCTCTTTACATTTTACAAACTCATTAAGGACTTGTAACTTAGATATACATTTTGAGACACTATTTGCTGGGATGGTTAATTTCTTGTGAGTGAGTTATATATCAATCAACACTATTACAGCTCCTGGAAGCTCCATGCAAGACAACAGCAACACTGTCATGGCAGTGGTCATATAATATGTCAGCTGTTCAGCTCCATCATACAGAATTGTTATTTCTCATCTGACAAGAGCATGTACATCTTCATACTGATAAACCATTTTTTTTACTTATTTGGAAAAGTGGAGATGTTGCCCGTAGCAACCAATCAGATTCTAGCTGACATCTTTAGTATGTAATAGTTAAATGAGATCTAGAATCTGATTGGTTGCTATGGGCAACATCTCCACTTGTCCAAACCCGCAGCTTAGTAAATCTGGACCTTATTCAATTGATGTCTGGTCGCGGTACTTTTTCCACAAATTTACATTGTGGATTTTAGCTCGAACCTCATAGAGGTGCTTAAATCTACAAATTTTGCCTTCCCTAATATATGGGAATAGGCGCACTTCATGCTTATACCTGTTTTTGTGGTCAATTGAATCAGGCCCTCTGTGTTTTAATCAGATGTATAGTATCTTCAGTTTCTGTCATGCTTAATGATCATTTTCACATATGCTAGATTCATTTTAGGAGATAATGAGATCTCTCCAGGAGGCCCGCTGGGCGTCCACAGCCCAGCCTATACCTAGCATCAGGGGCTCTAGTGAAAACCAAACTCCTAGTTAGACTCTGCACCCTGGTTGGCCACAACCGCAACAACTTCTTCATTTGTGGTAAGAAACAAGGACATGGTGCCAGAGTGCTTTCATCATAATTTAACTATGATTCCTGTCTAATATACATATTACATGATCAAGACAATATTATATTATTGCATTATAGCAAATATTGTAATTTTAAATTATTTTTATTTTTTTATTGGTTTGCTCAATTAATTCAATACAAATATAAAATTAAATAATATAATTCAATAAAAAAAGTATTAAAGCTGAGATTGATGGGCTAGCTTTCTGTAAGTCAGGGAATAACAGTATAACATAATCAACATGTTGCTGGCATTTATGTTAATCAATGTACAATATGGAAATTCATTTTGATCCATGTGGAAACACTCTAGTTTCTTGGCTTTGCAACCATCACAATTAGTGCAAGATATACTGTTTACTTTATTCATTTTATTCACGATTTGCAAAACAAAAAAGGAAATGGAATCAGTTTAGTTGCGTAACATCACATCAGCAATGTTGAAGTTTGCCAATTATGCAAGAATAATAATTTATAACTTTTCTTTTCTTATTAGAGAGGAGTTTCTCACAGCTCTTAAATATGATATTAATTACATTAGATTAAAGCCATATTTAAAAAAATATTTTAGAAATGTATACATTTGTAGTTTTATTTCTCTGAAAAGTTTTTTGTTTTTTTTTACAAAAGGGAAAGCTGTAGTGGAAATAATCCTTTATGATACTTTTTTTGTGCAAAATTATATACAGTAAAACATATGGATTTTCTGGCTGGAGCAGTGGTGTCTGTGTAAACTTTTTTATGATCGGTTGGAAATATTTGGATACATTCCTCCTTTCGAGGAAAGGTGAGGTATTCCTCCTTTAGTTCAGATTAGGCTAATAAACATTTGCCTATCCACAAATAGACATTGAGGTAACACTTGTCTTAACACTCTTAATCCATTTAGAAAATAGTAAATTGTGGAACTGAGGATAATGTTACCTTTTGAGCATATAAAACTGTGTTCACATTTAAGTAGGTGTGGAATCTACGTGCGAGTTTCTACGATTTTAAAAACTGCGACTGATTCACACACATAGAGGTCAGACTTAGGACTGATGCACGCATTGGCATGGGAGGAGTCCCGCATGCGTGGCTAGAGGGGCAAGACACTTAATGCAAATAAGCTGCACACGGGCTACTAATGTACAATATGAGCGTGCCAACAGTCATGAGTTATGACTGATTCAAAAGCAGCAGTGGTTTGCGTGAAAGAACATACGCATGGGAAAAGTTAAGATAGCCCTCGACCAATCGTAATTTGCTGAAGCCTGTTGTACCATATGAAAGTCCATGCGTCCATACACACTGCACACAGCTATCAGCTGCTGCCTAATGCTAACCAATGCACATGTGCGTTTAATTAACACACAAAAGGCTCACCTACTTAGCTATGGTTTTTTGCTATTTAATAAAAGACATTCAACAGTGTAAAGGTTGCTTTTGGTTTAACTTATTTGTGTTTAATTTCAATATAGGAATAATATTACATTTTTTTAAATTAAGTGTTCGACTTATTTATAACAGTATGCTTAATTTCTGTTGTTGTTTGGTAATTTATGCAACATTAGTAAAAAAAAAAAACATTTTATAAAAATTTTTAAAAACAACCATGCCCAGCAAATCCTTTTTGCTGACTTTCATTTTTTTCATGTATCTCTTTTTTAAATTTTTTTGCCCTTTTTTTGGAGTTGCTCATGGCACAGTTAGAGTTGTATTTTCACTTCTTCAAAGAATTAAATAGTCCAAAAATACAAAGGCATGGTAGGTAATACATTTTTTAAAGTCAAACATTTATGTCTGCATTGTTAAACGTTTGGCTGAATCGCTACTAAAAATAAGTCCCCAAATTTACACACAATTCAAGGGCTTTATCCTATGTACTTTCCTATTTCTACGTATGGCATGGTTACACACGGGAAAACACGAATGAGTGTGTGGGTGTGGTCAGCTGCAGCTGCTGCTATTATACCTGCGTATAACTGCGGAGCATATTTTTAGCCAAGTAGGCAATTTCTATCCTAAGTGTGAATCAGGGTTGCCGATTTTGTAAAGCTTCCTTCTGGGAGAACCTGGAGGGAAGTCATAGCTTGCTTCAAGGGGGTGGGGCTTAATGATGTGATTTATGCAAATGGTATCATTAACTCCCGCCCCCTGCTAATCATTCATGTAATTTCTAGTGTTACATGGGATGGATGGGGCTTGATGACATCATCAAGCCTCGCCCATCCCTAGTAACTCTAGGGATTTTACAGTTGTAATTGAGCTGGTGGGACTTGCAGGAGCTTTGCCAGCTCTCCCGGGATACAGGGAGAACTACCCAAATTCCGCGAGTCTCCCGGATATTCCAGAAGAGTCGGCAACCCTGGTGTGAATACGGTCCATGGTCAGGAGGAATTAGATGGATGTTAAAGCTAGACCCTTTAAATTCTGATAACGAAAATGACAGATAATCTGGGTAAGTGGCCAGCCTCCAGAGGTCAACTCAGATCTAGTGAAATACTGTGATTTTGTGTTTTATCCACTGAGGTGCAGTGGCCACCTGCTGCTGAGCCTTTCAGCAGGTTGTTACGAATGGATGTGGGGGAGGGTCATCTCAGTGGCAAAACCCCTTTCAGCTGCTTACTGTAGAGATACTTGAGAGGCTGGAAAGACATGAGGAGGCAATATTAAGAGGCTGGAAAGACATAACAGGGAATATTGGGACCCTGAAGACAAATAAGGGGGAGCATACGGAGGCTGGAGAGACATAAGGGAGAATATTAGGAAGCTGGAAAGGCAAAAGGGGGAGTATTGGAATTCTGGAGAGACATAAAGGGGGAGTATTAGGATGCTTGAGAGACATATGGGGAGACACATAAGAGGGAGTATTAGGATGCTGGAGAGACATATGGGGGAGTATTGGAGGTCAGGAGAAATATAAGGGGGAGTATTTGTTATCCTGAAGAGACATATGCATTGGGGAGTAAGCCCAGAGACATATAAGGGGGAATATTGGAAGGCTCAAGAGACATAAGGGAGAATATTGGGAGACTGGAGACACACAAGGGGTAATATGTGTGAGTATTATTTTTTCTAACACCTTAATAAGTATTTCTGTCCTCACCTAAATACTTATTACATTATTTTAACACAACTACTTCAAAAATGGGACTGCTTGGTAATTATTTTGGCTTAGGAGTGCCTTGAAAAAATGATGGAGACCCTAAGGGTGACTTGAACTGAGAAAGTTTGGGAACCAATGAGCTAAGCACTAGCTATGACAGTAAGCAGTTTAACACGTATTACCCTGTTTGCATATTAGAAACAAATATTACATTATAAATTACACTCTGAAATGGCCTGGTGATTTGCACTGCATTTCAGAATGTTGGTTGCAAGAGAAGTACTGGCCTCTCACCATATAACATATCAGGCCCAGACAAGGGCAAATGGTGACAAACAGTGGCAGCACTGGCCTCACATTGAAAAGAACCCGGGTGCAAGGCTAGATGTACAGAGGCTGCTATTGCTAAATGGTGTAGGAACTGAGAGTAGATGCTGCTGGCTGACTGATGCATCTTAGGCTAAAGACATAGGACCGGATTCACAACTATTTTTTTTATTTTTATTTATGTGCCTATTTTTAAGTGCAGAGCTAATGCGCATGCGTAGTAAATATTTTACGCTATCTACGTAGCGTTTTGTTATGTAAATTGCGTACATGTGGTCTTTAAAGATTGCATGTATGCAATCTACGTAACGATAGATAGCATAAAATATTTGCTACGCGTGCGCATTAGCTCTGCACTTCAAAATAGGCACGCAAGGAAAAAAACTTAGTTGTGATAATACATAATTTCTAGAAGTCCTAGAAGTTTTTAGAAGTTCCTGAAAGTTCTAAAATTTGGCTATTTTATTAATTTTTTCCTATGATTTCCCCCCATGGGGAGGGGGATTAATTTAAAGAGCGCACAGAGTAGTTTAGTTAGAAAGAGTTGGCGTAATGCCACCTCGGTGAGTGATTAGTTAGCAGTGGGAAGGGGGAGGGATTTAGATTAGCTGGGGAGGGAGGGAGGGAGGGAGGAAGTGGGGAGAGGCAATGTCCATGCGTAGTTTTCTTCTAAAGAAATCACTACCCACGGTTAGTTAAGGTAGCCCTATGGCACTTTTAACTGCCATAATGTACCTAAAAATGGGGGGCGGGTTAGGGGCAGGACGGGTGAGTTGGTGCGGACCCACTTTTAGGTACATAGGACCCTATTCAGAGATCCATTTTTTTTTATCTATGCAATTATATGCAGGGCCGGAGCAAAGAAACACCCACCAACAACCCGGACACTCCCCTCTCCCTGATGTGCGGTCGTGGACTTAGGAGTTTATAGACCACTCTGTTCTTTCTGTGTGCGCTTACATGCGTATATGTGATCCGTCTGGGCGATTCTTTATAACCGCGCCTCCATGCGTTCATTTAAATGCCTCCCCCCACCCACTTTTATGTCAATTTCCCCGTATGTCTGATTTCCATGCGTATGTCCCAAAGTGTGATTCATATTTATGTCCGTTAGGCACTTCTGTGCGTATAGTCAACGTAAACTACGTACATAAACTGACTACGCATGCACAGTTGATCCGATCCTAAAAATACGAACGGAACTCCCCAAGAAAACGGATCTCTGAATACAGCCCATAGTCTTTTAATTCCAATTAGAGACTAATAAATAAACTGTGCCCCCTTTTTCACCACAACCTAAGTCTCTGAGTATTTATTTTGTGTGTGTTTATTGTCTATCGTTGATATGAGGGAGGGTTAGTGCACTTAGCCGTTTGGCAATTTAATCGTTTTTAGAGAAAATCAGCCCTTACCATGAGATGTTTAAAAACTGAACCATGCTGACTATGGACTAACAACTTATATACCATTTGACAACTAAAAAGGAAAGGCCTTTCTTGCAAACTATGTAGGATAAATTGCTACATGGAAAGTGTTGCCACATAAATGATCAACGACTTATACCCCACTCCACAACAGACACACTCACACAATAAACAAAAAAGTTGTCGTCAAGCAGGTGCCCCTACCTCCCCCCAAAACCCCAGGCTCCACCTCTTCATTTGCACATCTCAATATAATGGAGGAAGGGTGCACCTCTGAACCAGATATTTTTTCCCCCATATTTTCTTAACTGTGCCAACAATAAATAAACATGGTGACACAACACCTCTACCGCAATCCTATGCCCGGACTGTGAAAGGAAATATACATGTTAACATCCTATAACAAGGAAGGGAGGGTAACAAAATGGGTGTGTAACAGCCACACACAACCACTTATAAAAGCTTAGCCACATGACCCTCACCCCACCCATACCTAACAACCAATCAAACTACACCCACTATTAACATACTTCTAGAACCATTCTAATACAAGTCTATTGCAAACTAGGGTGGGCCCAGTCGGTCGTTTATATTACCTTGCACGTAAACAGGTTTCTCTATCAGGTGTAGTCTGGGACGTCAATTTTAAAGAACACTACCACTTGTTGTGGTTGTAGGTTATGGTCGGGAACAGAGGTAGCAGTATACCATAGACCCATACTATAAGCATCAGGATAACTTTTTGTAATATGATAACATTTACACCTATTTACTTGAAGCCCTATCTTTACACAGTGAATCACATCCAAAGTTTGCAATTTGGGTGAAGTTATTCGAATCGTGCTACTGATCCCCTGCCATTTAAAGTGTGAATGGATCAGAAATATTAAGGTAGTATCCTGGCTTCAGAAGGCTATGCACCCATGCAAACATACAGCTTTGATCCACTACTGGATTCCTGCTCATGCTGAATTCGGAAACCTGAAGGCAGCACAATTGCATCTTAGAGTCTGGAACAATATCTTTTTATAGGTAGGATTTTATGTGCTGTAAAATAGTTTTTCAGATAATTTTCAAACTGTCTTAGAACACCATTTGGTATATATTCTAAAACTATGCAATGATCTCTATGTTCCTAGAATATTTTCTTTGGCTTCTTTCACTGTGTTCCCTTCCAAAAACTGGCATTTATTGTAATTTAACTACGCCCTGCTGAAACATCTTACTGATTGCTGAGCTCACACATCATCCCTCATTAGCATAATGTACAAGAAGCAGTGATTAGTATTTTTACAGGGGTTTCATTTAAGAAGAAAATGAACTTCATTATGCTATAAATTACAATACGTGTTTCTTCTCAATTGCTGCGTTGGAATTCTATCACTAAAATGTTATGGCATATTAGCCAAAATGTCATTATTCTTTTTTTTGCTTTTAATTTATGGGTTAAGAATCGCACCTAAATAAGCCAAAATAATGTTTTACCTTTTTATAATTTTAATTTCAGTTGGAAAACAAAATATTATCGGTGCTATTTTCTAGCAATGTTAATACTACACATGACAAATATAACTAAAGGAGGCAGACTGAATAGGCGATTTCTTGTTATATATTTAGCAAGCTATTTCACTCATGCTATTTTTGTCTTGACATTGTTTTCCAAGTGAAATAAAAGTACCTGATTTATATTGGTGTTACGAACAATCTTGTGTGGACAGATCCCCCTTTCACCAAAACCCTAATGGCTCTTTATCATTCTAATTGTTAGGTCAACCTTTTTCCCTTTTGTTGTATGATTGTTCTATAGCAACATAAGGTCCCAACATGTTTTATCCGACAAAGAAAACCAGATGTGAAACCTACATATTTGGCTTATCTACGTATTTTCAATGGCATATATTCTTTTTAATGTTTCTTGAAAATCAAATATGTGATACTATTATTTTATTAATAATAATTTATCAGCATATATTTATAAAAGCAACATATTTATATTAAAAAAGAAGCCTATATTTTGTAGCATACGTTGTTTTCTTAAACTATACTGTTAAAAANTTTAATATAATATATATTTTTAACTCTTATCATAGGCCTTTATAAAATCCTCATTAAAGGTCTCTATATGATATAGAGCTTGGGGGAGGGGGGATAATATTTGGACTTTTATTTGCAGATCATTTGGGCACAATTAAGGTCAAAGGACAAATTAAGGACAAATAAAGAGCTTTATTAGGAGATATGTAGAGTCTTTGGAGAATATGCCTCAAATAAAGTCCTTAATTCCTCCTTGATTATGATCAAATTAACCTCATAATTATGAAAGGAGCAGACTAGGCCTTATCTGAGTGGAGTTTGTATGCTCCCCCTGTGTCTGTGTGGGTTACCTCTGGGTGCTCAGGTTTCCTCCCATACTCCAAAAACATGCTGGTAGGTTAATTGAATGCTGAATAAATTAACCCTAATGTGTGTGTATACATGTTTGTTAGGGACCTTAGTATGTAGCCTGTTAATAAATAAATAATGAAAGTATTATTATTTGGGAATAATAATTATTATTATTC